>CM034151.1:309036007-309345273 GCA_019776745.2 Taxus chinensis | reverse complement strand
TGAGAAAATTCAAATTCCACTTCTTCACCACCTCTGTGAGGTAATCCTATGTGTTTCCACATAGTGCATTGTTTTCCCATACAAGGTTAGACCAGATTTCCTTTTATCCTCCTTCATTTGGCCACTGAGTCTTCTTAACAGTAAGAATGTATTGGCTTCCCTTTCCACCAGTATATCTTGTACCTGATCTGATCATCCTTTGTGACTTTCCCTTTAATTTCACACCTGGACCATTCATACGTTCAGTTCCCTTGTTAACAAGAAAACACTTGTTATCAATCACTTTAAAAATGGGGTCTTCCCACCAAAGAAAACACCTTCTCGTGATGGCTTCCTAAATTTTTTTGGATTGTGTGTTGTCTGTGCATAAATTCTGTTAAGATCTTCTTCACTCAAGGGCTCAACATAAGGCTCCGACTTCTTCTCAAACAGAGGTATAATCATGTGCTCATCCTTGTTCTCAAAAATGATGTATCTCTTGTTAAAGAAAAAATCAAAATTGTTTGCGTAACACCAGAGCTGCCCAAATAATACTAGAAATTTGTATGCTTTTGTAAGCTCCAATACCTCAAAGTTCCTAGTAAACTTGGCTCCCAAAATGATAATGGATGCATCCTTTAGTACCCCAATAGGAATCACATTAGTTTATTTTACATATAAAACACATTTGAATATGGATATAATGCAGTCCTTCCCATTTGATTCCATATTTCTAGAGTGATTACATTCACCTTAGATGATGTATCTCTCAAAATATTTCTTACCAACCAACCATGAATTATTGCATCTAGTGTGATCTCTTTGTCAAATTCATGGTTCTAAGGTGGTAGATTTGCATGAAGTTATCTACCTCTCGGGCTCAACTCCTATGCGGTACATTCTCCCATATCCATTCCCCTAGAAGTGGAATAATATTATCCTAACACAACATATTACATGCCTCTTTCAAGTCATCCACATCCTTCTGTGAGATTTTAACATTCTTTTCTTGTTCCCTCTCATGCGCCTGTCCTTTCAAGAATTGTATTTCCCCCCCAAGGTCCCTGATGACTCTCATTGTTTCTTGTTAGGATTCCTTTTCATGTGTCATGTTTTGATACTTAGCATGTATCACTTCTTCTATCATTATAAGTGGATTCGCCTTCAGAGGTTCGCATGCACATGCTACCTCAGTGTGCATTGTAACTAGCATGAGTTGTAATTATGGATTAGTCATCTTCTTGGGCATCCATTGATCAAAATTCACATGTTGCACCTTGATCATCCTGACGCCCTTGTTTTTCTTCTTATTTTTACTCATGTGCTCATATAGGTCTACGAAATCCTCTAACTTGTGTGGCTTCCCACACCATGAGAAAGCTATATTCTAAGGGAAATCCCATCGGTAATAGCATCCACAAGCATAACAAGTTCCTCTAGAAAACCTTCCTCTACCACCATTGGGCCCTCGACCATGATATCCTCCCTGGAAGCCTCATTTTTTATTTTCTCCATGGTTATGCCTCACATTATATTGTCCTTCATGCTCCTTGGACCTGCTTGCCACACTTGTTTGACACACTCTTGTCTCAATGGCTTCATGGATGTGATCAATAAATCTATAGTTAGTGGTTTTGTGGGTATGGGACTTACAATTATTAAACTACATGAACGCCTTATTTTGGATCACGCATTGTAAAAGAGAGAAATCCTTGACATCATGGTTTATGTGAGATACCTCATAATCTAGTAGTAATGAACACACCAACTTATAAGGATATTTTTCCTTAATATGTCCCTCCACTTTACAATGTGTTCACCATATCCCACTACACATCTCATGTGTTGAGATGGCATAAAGGTTCTCTAAACTATTTTTCCATAACTACAATCTACACCTTTAGGAGTGGGCTCATTCCAGTATCAACACTTTTAACAGCCTTAGCGTGTTAGAGCGGATTCCCAAAGCCTCATGTGGATCCACATATATCTTATGAGAGAGTGCTCTTTGGAATGGAGTAAGCAATCCTCCAAAAAACACTTTGCATTTTGACTATGGTGAATGTCATAAGAAAACTTAGATAACAGAGTTTCAAAATGTGTGTTATACTCCTACACGCTTTCAGCTTATCCCTGTTTGATATCCTTGAGTGTGCTAATTCTCTGTTATTTAAATTATGGAATGTGAAACTTAGCCAAAAACACACTGTGTAAAGCATTATAATTTACCACTGGCTGATGTGGGTCATACTTCTGATACCACCTATGCATGCACCCTTATAGAGTAGTAGAAAAATGATTATCCTTTTTATCTAAAGTTGTAATTCTCTTAGTGTGTCATAGTAGTTCACACTTATGCGCATGATTTGTTGCATTCTTCAATACCTCTATACTCTTTTAAATAGAGAAACATATCATCGTAAACCTAATGTGTAGGCTTGAATGGTTGTTGATGTGGTGGTTGATTCGGTGGTGGTTGTGGTCCCTATCCACCAAATCCAGAACTAGAACCCCTACAATTACTTCCTCCTCTGGATCCACCTAATTTGTTTGATCCTTCTGCAGTGGGCTATAAGCTAGTTGATTTACACCCTTATGTCCTAGTCGTGGCACTAGACTGGACATCAACAGTTTGTGTGGTCATAGTTGATACTGTAATACTTTCAACGGTTTGCACACCAACATTCTATCCTGATGACGTGCCTGAAAACAACCCTATGATCAAACTTCCAAACAATGGTGTTGAGTGTGTTACCATGGGCACGCTATTTACCTTATCTCTTGAATTCAACATAAAGCAATATTTACTCGTCTCTGCTTGTTTTCTTACACTATTATGTTTCTCAATGACTAACTCTAGATCTGCAACACCATGCGTAAGGGCTAGGTGCCTATGTGGGTTCAAATGCACACATGCATTCCTCATTATCTCTTCTGATGCAATCTCATATGAAGCCAAAGGGTATTCCTACTATGCTTTCCCAAATTTGGGAGATTTTGATGATGCGACTCTTCGTCTTCTACGAGAGATTCAAAACCTTTGCAATCCATCATCCTCATGAACTCTAGTGCCTCCTAAATCTCCAAGTTATGCGTCATGTCCCTCTCTCACACTTCAATAAACTTGAGCCATCTTTCCTCTCTCTATCTTTATTTTTCCATGAACACCATCTTTCTCCACACATTCTCCTATCCCTACATGCGGTGGGGGTTTAGCTAGCCATGAGTAGGATCTCTGAATCTAGTTATATAATCATAATCTTTATTGACAACGGCATAGCACTTAAGTAAGACCCTCTAGGATCGTGTAATAATATGAACTCTTCTTCCTATAGACACAGATAAGTAGAAATAACATAATCCAATGTGTAATTACACAAAACTCCAACCCACCAATTATCTATAGCTCTATTCCAATCCACATTAGTAGTAAAAAGAGTCTGGTGGATTGTTCATGTATATGACTAGACTTGTCATCTTTCGACGTCTTGTCCATCTAGTTGGTTAGTCATCTCACTTAGTGAGAATATGTCATAGTTGATTTAGTCATAGTTGAATAGGTCATAGGGCTAGTGTACACATGTCATGCACAAGAGTTACACAACACTTCGATATGTACCCCTTCATTCTGATTTATGAGCATGTTAGACACTCTGTTGTCCTTTTTGTACTTGATTATCTTTGTGATTTGTGCTCTTTCTAATTACAAAGCATTATCATCTTAATTGGAAGTGCAACATGTCTTTGATGTGCACGAGGTTCCAACATTGATCCTCATGGAACATTCACAAATGGTATCAGAGCGGATGTTCAGTATACATGCATTCTCTTGCACTGGTTGTTGATTACTTAATTTTTTGGATTTATAAATTTTTGTCTAAGTTATTTTTCGATCACTTTTGGAATCTTACTAACAAATTTGTGATAATCTAGTTTTTTGAAAGTTTATGTGGTTTTCTGTGTTGCATGTGTAGGTTTCAGGAGTTTTACAGCCATATTTAGCTAGTTACAGCCAAATTTAGAGGCAATGTTAAATGTGGAAGTAGGGTCTTTTGGTTTTTTAATCATTGCTTTTAGGGAATTTTTTAATTAAAAAAAAAAATTTAATCATTTTTTTAAAAAGTGAGTGATTTTTTTTAAAAAATAGTTTTTTACTCCTTTTTTTACAAGAGAGTGAAATTTTTTGTAAAAAAAATTCATATTTTTTCTTTTCCCTCATCCCTATTTTTGTTTAGCTTCCCTTCTGCTCTTCGAGCTCCTCGAGCTCTATCGTGTTACCCTGATTAGCTCATTCCTTGCATTTATCATTCTCTGCTATGTTTGATTGTCATTTTTTGAGGCCGAGTTTCTGTGTTAAACTTCATTTGTGGTTTGATTTATTTTTATCCTAAGTTAGGTTGTGCTCTGCATTTAGTTGAGTAGTGTGTTGTATTAGCACTCGTGTTGTGCATGTTGTTCCTTGCAATCATATTGTTTTACCTTGTTGGTTGTTACTTTGGTTCTATTTCAAACCCTCCTTGTGTCTTTCTCACATGTCCCATTTCTACTCATTGTGTGCTTTATCCAACCCTTCCTACATCATTTGCTCTTTGAATTCGTGCTTGGATCCCTAAGTTGTTTAACCCCTGTCCTGGGATTCTACTCTGCATTCTCTTTCCTTTGTTGCGTGTTGAAACCCACTACCTACAAACCTTCGAGCCGAGTTACTCGGCCCCATCCCATTCTTCCCAGTGTGCTTGGCACCATCCTCATTCCCTCTTTTTAAGCTTTACACCAGTTTGACTGCATCACCCATGTGGCGAGCTCATCCTCCTTCTAGATGGTTGTGGCTCACCTCCCATCCACCTTGCTCAGGCCCTTAACCAAGCCACTTTTGTTTGTTGGTCACTTCCCCTATGTCTTCCTCTTTCTCTCCTTGAGCCTCGAGCTCATCTCTATGTGGAGCCAACCCTCCTCGCTCAGCTCTTTGACCGAGCCCTAGTGTATTTTGAAATATTTTGGTTTGTTTTAAAATCATCATTTTTTATTCAACGGTTTTTTTTTTAATAAGAGGATTGGGTTTATATCATTTAGGGGCTTTAGTATAAAGGGGTTGGTTTATTTTAAACTAGTGGGGGCTTTAGTATTTAGTGGGGACTTCCATTTAAAATAGTGGGTAGGATCTTTATGTATTAAAAGTGGGGTTTTTTATATTCATAGTGGGCTTTATTTATATTGTAGGGTGGTTAATAATTTAATGGGCATTAAATCCCTTTTAAAGTGGTTTGATTTTATTTATAGCTTCTAATTTAGGATCTTTTAATTTAATTAAAATGGTGATTAATTTAATTAATCCTTCTTGAGGGATTTTATAACCAAAATTAGGCATCTATTTTTCAAGCAAAGCTCATTAATCTTTTCATTAGTTTAGTAAACTAAAATCCTTGTTTTTAAATGTTTATTATCTTTTTTTAAGTCCTTTAAGCTCTCAAAATAGTCTGAATTGGATGTTCTGAAAGTGTAATTTTTAGCGTTATGTTTGGTTTTTTTACTACTCATGTGTTAGAGTGTGCAGTGTCATTCCTATCCCTTTATTGCCTTCTGGGATTTTTTTCAACGTCCTGGAGGTCCTTGAGACTCATCTTGAGCCCATTTTCAGCGTTATAATAGCCCTTATTATTGCTTACAGACTAGTGAGCACATTTTCCAAAGCCTTGCAGCAAGGGGATTTTTGCTACAACATGAAACATTTTTTCTCACACCATGACTTAATTTCACTCCTTTCTTAATTTTTTTCATCTTGTTGCATTTGTTTACAATGTTGATTCGTTGCGTTCCATGAAACTTGATTGTGGTATCCTCTCTTGCATGTTATTAAGTTGATTACAAGCTGAGTTACCAACTATTTCATGACGTACACTCACACCATATTGTATCCAATGCAATAAACTATAAAGTGTTGAAACCAGTGGGTTATTATATTGTCCTGGGTGGTTGTGTTGCTTATTTTATTTTTTGTATTCCTTATTTCTCTCTCTTCACTATGGATGCAATTTCAATTCATTTAATGTACATAATTAAACTTATTCGAATGGAGATCAAAAATGGTAATGAAACTAAGAGGTAAAGGGTTATTTTTCATCATCATGGGAGCTAATACTGAACTTGACAATGAGCCTAAAAAATCTAAGTAGTTAAATCGTAGTGACGAAGCCCTAGGTCTTCTTTGCATGTTTGTTTCTCCTGACTTTCTCTTTAACATTGAGTCATCATAAACACCTAATTCTACATGGAAAATGTTAGATGATATGTTTGGACAACAAGATGACATTAGAACGCAAGAGTTAGAAAACGAACTACTAGGATTAAATCCTAGTGAATTTGAAAACCTATAGGCATTCTTCTCAAAATTTGTTAACACTAGATTGTTGTTAAAGGAATGTAAAATGGAGAAGAAATATTCCCAATTGATCTTACTGATTCTCTCTAATTTAGGTCTCGAATAGTCCATCTTTGTGTCAAATTTTCACGCTACAAAATTTGCTCTAAGCAGTGCTTGGAATATTCCCTCATTTGACAGTTATTCATCCTGACTCATTCAAGAACATGAAAAAATCATTCAAATGGGGTCTCTCAAGTCCAATTCACATGCCCTTGTAGCAATTACTGGAAATGGAAAGAATATTGAAAAGAAGAAAGATAAAAAGTACCAACCTAAGAAGGAAACCAAGACCAATCAAGTCAAACCCTAATCTAACATGAACGCTTCAACTTCTTATCCCAAATTGAAGAAAGAAAAGTGTAAGTGTTCCTATTGCGAGAATATTGGTCATGAAGAGCATCAATGTATGATAAAAACAATTATCACCTTACTCATTTTACTTGATAAAAATCATATAGGTGTTCCTAATTCTATAAAAAAATTCTTCAAAGAGTCGAGTATTTCACTACAAGAGAGTCTAAATCTGATAAGAAGAAAGGAAAGGCCCTTGTAGCTTAATTTGGTCCTTCATTGATGTGGATTATAGATTTTGATGCCTTGCACCACATGGCTTCTTCGCATGTTGAATTCTCCAACATCGAACCTTGTGGTATTTCACAAATCACATTAGGTGAGGACACGATAGTGTCAGTTGCTAGTGATGGACCAGTAGAGATGGATGGGGGAACATTTAACCAAATGTTGAGTGTTCCTGATCTATCTACCAATATCCTATTGGTTTACCAAATCACTCACCTTGGTGAAGGAATGAGAGTGGAATTTGGTTCTAACTCAATAATTATTCGTGATCTTCACAATGACACTATAGTGCCTAAGGGAAAGACGGATCACTGTTCACGGTTGTATACCTTTTCCCACTTTACTTATGATATGAGGCCCACTTCCTTGCTCACTTATGTAGATGTGGTTAGTAATCTATGGCATGAGCATTTCTGCATCTAAAATTTTATTACCTTGAACAATTGAGCCAAAATGAAATGGTCCACGGGTTACCCTACATCATATTTTTTAAGGGTCTTTTTGAGGGTTGTGAGCTTAGGAAGCACCTTTAAAAGATTTTTTACATAGGAAAATCCTAGAGAGATACTCATATTTTTGATCTTTTTCATAGTGACATCTCTGGCCCATTTAGAGATACTGATATTTTTGATCTTTTACTAGAGCTCTTTATATACTTACCTTCATTGATGACTATTCACGATATACTTGGGTATACTTTATTAAGCTTTAGTCTGAATCCTTTGAACATTTTTTAGGAATTTAAGGCTCTTGCTAAGAAATAGGCTGAATAATCTATCAATTTTCTTCAAACTGACAATGGAGGTGAGTATTTGAGAAATAGGTTCGAGGATTTCTATACTTATAAAGGGATTGTTTTGAAATGTACAATTGCTTACAACCATTCACAAAATGAAGTTATGGAAAGAAAGAACTAAACACTTAAGGAGATGGCCACTTATATGGTTCACTCGAAGTCCCTTCCTCTACAGTATTGGGCTGAAGTAGTGAATTTTTTTTGTTACATTCAAAATTGTGTTCCACAAAAGGAAGTAAGAGGGATGACACCCTTTCAAGCCTAGTTTGAACACAATTCCGATGTTGAGCACTTTTTAGTATTTGGATCCAAGGCTATGACTTAGATTCCTAAGAAGAAATGCAAGGCTTCAGAACCACAATCCAAACCTTACATCTTTGTCAAGTATCCTGATGGTGTGAAGGGATATCGATTGTTGAACTCTACTACTCATGAGCTTTATATTGAGAGAAGTGTGAAATTTGATGAGTATTCTTTGACTTCTAATTCTATACCTTCTAAGGTTCTTATGCTTTCAAATTCTGAATCAGAATCTTCATATAATGATGTTGTTGAGCATGCCCCACCTTGTCTTGATCCTCCTTCACCTCCCAACCCTAATGCTTTGGAGTCTTTCGATTCTCACAGTAGTGTTGAGTATAGCCTTGTTCCTTCTCACTCAAGTGAAGAATATTTTGACTCCAATCCTGATCCTCCTATTCCTGGATGGGCTAGGTAAATTTTGCAAAGCATTGGAAATTGGATGGGAGATCCTTCGGACATGAGGAAGACTTTCTCAAAGTTCATTGGATCTCACTTCTTCTTCACCTCTACTTTTGACCCTCGGTATTTCTGAGAGGCTTATGGTATTCCTGAGTGGGATTCTACCATGGATGAGGAGTATTCTTCACTAATGAGTAACGATACTTGGGATCTCACCCTTTTTCTAAAAGTAAGAAAAATCATTCAGTGTTAGTGGGTGTTCCAGAAAAAGTATGGAGCATATCGAGATCTCAAAATGTTTAAAGCGCGACTATTAGCTAAGGATTTCTCCTAGGTAGTTGGGTTTGATTACACGGAACCCTTTTCTTTGGTTATGAATATGAATTCTATTTGACTAACCCTTGCCATCATTGTGGCTAACATATGGGAAGTCCATAAAATGAACATCAAGAGTGCCTTCCTTTATGGGGACCTAGAGGAAGAGATCTACATGGAACAACCTCCAAGTTATGTCCATGATACCTCCCTTGTTTGTAAGTTAAATAAGTTTCTCTATGGCCTTAAAAAATCCCCTTCGGGCTTGGTATGCCAAGATGGACTCCTTCTTACTTACATCAGGGTTCACTCGGTGTCACATCGACCCAAATTTTTATATTCTGCGGTAATTTGACTCTATACTCATCCTTGTTCTTTATGTTGATGGCTTGTTGATCATGGGAATTTTTTCCTATATCATTGATTCTGTGAAGATTTCCTTATCCAAAAAAATTCCATGACTAACTTAGGATTGCTTCATTACTTTCTTGGGATATAGATTTCATAATCTCACTCGGGTATTTTGATTTCATAGCCTAATTACTCCCTTTCTTTTCTTTCCCAATTTCATATGTCTAATTGTAATACTTCTCCTACTCCTTTCCTTTCCATGGTTAAGTTGGTTTCTAATTTGTTTTCTTTGTTGGTTGATGGCACCCTCTATTAATAGTTGGTGGGGAGATTCATTTACCTTACTCAAACGCATCCAAATCTATCATATGATGTTATGATTGTGTCCAGATTCATGCAGGAGCCACATAAGTTGCATTGGAAAGTAGCTAAATGGATCCTTCATTACATTTGTGGGACTTACACTGATGGCATTCACTATCTTAGAGAAGTGGATATTGACTTGGTTGAGTTTATTGATTCTAATTGGGCTAGTGATTTAGATCATCCAAAATATACCTTAGGCCACATTTTTTCTCTTATTTTGGGTCATGTTAGTTGGTATAGAAATAAGTAAAATGCAATTGTGATATCTTCTATAGAGGTAGAGTACAGAGGAGTAGTTAATGCTTCCATATAAGCTATTTGGTTATAGGGTATCTTGACAGAGTTTGGTATTTACTATCGGTGGCCTACTATTATTTACTACGAAAACATGAGCACCATCTTGATTTTTTGAAATCATGTTCAACATCAGAGGATGAAGCACATTAAGATAAATATTTATTTCATTCGGGATTTTATCCATGAGACATCATTGATCCAAAATACTGTCAGACATCTGATATGGTTGCAGACATTTTTACCAAACCCTTCATGGAGGAAAACTATCTTCACTTGTGGTCTCTTCTTGGGATGAGGTCTTCTGTAATAGCCCATATTATTTAGGATTTCTAGTTCTCTTCTCTTCTTCTATAAATATTGTTGTTTATACATGAGTACCTTATTAGGCCTTTAGTTGTCGGGACTCATTTGATGCATCTTTCTTAGGTTGTTTAGGGAGTTTTTTGTCTCTTATAAGTGGATGTTTTCCCTTAGGATTTTTCCTCCATTAATTTAGATATTTATTATACATGGGTACCTCATCAGGCCTTCGGGACCCATTCTTCTCTTCTTCTTCTTCTTCTAGGAAGATGTTGTTTTTACATATGTACCTTAACAGGCTTATTAGTTGAGCCCCATTGACACCTAGCTCTTAGTTTTCTAGGATATTTCTCTTTCAATTTTGACTTTCCATGACCTCTACCTTATCTTTGATGAAGGGGGGTGCTAGTGTATATGACTATACTTGTCTTCATTCGACACTTTGTCCACCTAGTTGGGTAGTCATATCACTTAGTGAGAATAGGTCATAGGGTTGTGTGTATGTGTCATGCATAGGAGCTACACAACACTCCTATATGTACCCATTCATTTTGATTTATGAGCATGCCAGAAACTCTGCTATCTTTTTTGTACTTGATTTTCCTTGTGATTCATGCTCTTGTTAATTAATAAGAATTCTCATCTCTATCGAAAGTGCAACATGTATTTGATGTGCACGAGGTTCCACCATCAATCCTCATAAAACAATCCTAAAGTAATCCTCTTGCATCCAAAGTGTCGTCCTATATTCCCAACACTTTCCTAATGCATATGTTGTCACCCACTTATACAATTCTACTGAAAATAAGTTGAAGAACATTTCATAGAGATCATGATAACTACTATCTTCCACCCAAAGGTGTGTATTGAAATTGGGTCCAGTGTTATATCTCTGCGCAAAATGATCCTAACCATTCTCTACAAAACTTTCAATTCTCTCCACAGTCAATCAATACGGAATCTATAAGAAACATCATGGAAAACAGTTTGAAAAGAGGTCCTGACAATGAAACCAAAATGTATCTTTTTATTTCACCTAACTATTTTGTGTGATGACACCTCATTCAGATAGATTTGAACACTCACCTGAAGTATGAAAAGCTACCAGGTCCCTCCTTTTTATTCTTGTCAAGATGTTAGGTTATAAATACATGATGACATATAACTAATTACTCATTCAATCATACTAACCATTGCATGCATTCAAATATAAACACACATAATAAGTAAACATACATGTCAGATAACAATTAAGATAAATTACACCATGTAATCACCATATTAAGACACATCAATTGCTAGAATTTATCCTCCATATTCCATCATAAGTAAGGTCTTACATAACAAAATATGAATACATCACCATAACTAGGCGGTGGAGCATTTGTAAGTATCAGACCCTAGCACTCAAACATAACTGTTGATCTCCAAAACAAGAGTATTCATGGTACTCAAAACAAGGACACAAAATAGATATATATATATATATATATATATATATATATACTATATATATATATATATATATATATATATATATCGGGGTGGGGACTTTCCCTTCACTAGCCTATGCACTCTCAAAATAGAGTGCATGCTCAAAATAGCCATGCGTACATTACATGTGTGCTTTACAAGACAACAAATAATAGAAATTCCTATAAATATGACTTTCTCTCATCCTATTAATAGCTTGATCCATATTTAACCTTTCATCTTCATGCTTTATCCAAAAATAGCCCTTGCTTTGTCTTCAAGTCATCCTATTTTTATCATTTTCTTGGGCCGCACTCCAACTTGCTTTTCTATTTTTATCCCATAACTACAAAATCGGATAAGTCTTGGGTTATTTCCTTCTTTTGCGCGAGCCTTCTGCGCGCCACTTCATTGGTCCTTACACGTGCACACATGCCCCATTTGTGTTCCCTGTTTCTCCATGCACTCTTTGTAATCAACTATTTTTTCATTCCAACAATTGGCTTGCTTGACTTATAAAAATGAGTGTTACAAGAGGAGACTTGAAGACGCGATGAAATATGCTCAACACTTAACAAAAGGAATGTTAAAGGAAGAGACTTAGGAATATGATGAAAATGCTCAACTCTTAACAAGATGGGTGTTAAAAGAGGAGACTAGATAATGGAAAGATACTACTCAAATAATGACAATGTGAATGTTGAAATATAGAGGTGAAAAGATGATGAAGAAAATATCGAATCTTGACAAAGGGGTTGTGAGAGACGAAGGGAAAATGATTGGTTAAGGATCTCAAATTAGAGCAAAGTGAAATCTTTAAAAGAGATGAGTGGAGAAATATTGAAGATGTTAAAAATTTAACAAAGTGAATGTGAAATGTGATGATGTAAGATGATGGAATTCTTAAATCTCAACAACATAATGTTAAACTTAAGACTTATGAGGATGAAATATCAAAGTAATCACAAATGTGCTTGACCGTGATAAAGCGAGTATCATGATATCAAGAGTTAGATGGAAAAGTGATGAAAGTGCTTGAGTGCGGATGCGGATGTCCACAACTCAAGACTTAGAATTTCTGACAAAGAGGTGAAAATGAGCCCAAATAAGGATTATTTAGGAAATATTAAAAATGAGATAAAAGTAAGAACATAAGATACAAGTGTGGAACACAACTCATAATGGAAAGAAAGAAAAGAAAAGATAGAAAACCAAAGTTTTGTTTATAGATGTTTTGGCCTCTACCTTATATTGGATTGGTCAGTGTGTGTATTCCTATGTGGTTCTCTCAACTAGGTGTTAAAAGTATACCCGAGTGAGCTTAATGTTATTGGTAGTTTTCAGCTTTACTTTACCTCCTTTAAAACAATGAGTAAATATCTTTCTCAAATGAGTCACATTGGGGTCACCACTAAGGATATTCGTGACTCTAACTCACAAAGGAATACTAGTCAGGTATGATGGGGGTACCCATTTCTTCAAACAGTTCCCTCAATGTGACAAATACTTTGGGGTTCCTCAGTTCCTGTGGTATTCCTCACAATGAGTTTTATGTCTTAAGCCAAAGCACTTCCCACAGTTATATCGGTTGGGTAATAACCTTGTCAACCGCACCTGGAAATACAATTTGAATTATTCATTTTATCTTGATTAGAGATGAGATTGTCTTAACCATCATTCTTTGACTGAGGCAACCTATAGTTAGTAATTTGTGTTAAAACATCATTCAAGGAAACCCACAATTAGTAGTTTAAGAATAACCTCATGTAGAGCGGGTCCTACAAACAAAGGTTAGTGTGTTTTCCTGAGGTGGAGAGAACAAGATGAAAGAAGCAATCCCACATTTCTAGTTTCCCAGATAACTTAATAAGTGTGAGGAAAGATCATACACATGAAACTCACTTTGATTAAGAAAATAAAAAAGTTAATTCCTAAAAACAAATAAGAAACGATCATGTTTATGATTTCTAAGATCACTTAGGAAGTGCGACGAAAGAGCATACACGTGATCATTTCGTAAGATTATCATCACAAAAACAAAAAATGACAACAAAAAGAGAAAAAAAAATCTACCAAAAAATGTTATTTGTGGTGCACAAACGATGAAACATTTACAAAAACGCCTAAAAAGTGACAATAATTGGACGAAAACATCCAATAACCATGTAAGAGCAAGTTTCACAATTAGTTCATTGAAGGGAAATTGACGAAAAATGAAATTAAAAAGGGCCTAATCAAGTTTTAAAAGACCTAAGTTAGTTAATTAAATTAATTAATTGATAAACACCAACTAAGGAATTTAATAAAATAAACTAAATAGATTTGTAACGGAAAAAAAATCTAATTGAATGAAATTTTAAAATAATAAGGAAAGAAAGTAATTAAACTAAGATAAGGTCTAACCTAAGCTATAAATTAAATGAAAGGTCTAGTCCTAATTAAATAATTAGTTTAAACTTAAAAATAAGATAAAATCTAAACTTAAGTTTTAATTTAAACATATAACCTAAACTAACATCATAAGAAAATAAGACCTAAGTTAAAACTAAGTGTAAACATGAGCTAATTTTAAACCTATCTAAAAACAAAGCAAAAACCAAAAAAATCTAATGTTGATGCGAAGGGATGCGAGTGTGGTTGCTTTTTTTGTGTTGTTATTTGTTTTTCATGGTGCGGGGTTTACAGGTTGGAGGCTAGATTGGCGGTGGGAGGAAGGGCTCGGTGACGGCCAAGAGATTGGTCAACATATGGGGAGACAACACAAAAAAGTGATGGTGGTGAGTTCATGTAGAGAACTTAGTGTCCGTTGTGTGAGGTCCAAGGTAAAACATGTCGTGCAGGTGTGTTGGCAGGGTGTGTCGATAGGGTGGTTGAGCAATGACATTTGGATCCAGGGCGGCAAGGTGTGCAAGGGGATCAACACGATAGATAGGATCTAGGGTTGGGGTCGGGTCAGGGTTGAGCTCAGCTTGGCCAAATCACAACTAAGATGGGATAGGGTGATTGGATAGGTTAGGTCGCATGGTGGGAAAATGGGTAGCTCAGTGAGCTATATGGGGGGAATGAGTGTGTGGAGAGCTAGGGAACCAGCTCAATGAGTTAGCTCGCCGAGCTACATGGGAGTTTGGGGGGTGAGGAAAGGGGTTAGTTAGGGATTTTCTAGGGTTATCTAGGATTTTAAAAATATGTGAGGAGATGGGAAGACCACACATGCCCCTAAATTTAGGGTTGTTTTCCAAATGTAACTGCAGCTAAAACTTTGGTCATTTTGGTAATAAAACACCTAATTACATAATTTTTTATCTTGAAGTAGAATTTTTTGTTTTAGTCTAATTTTACAAATCTAATTTTTGTTTTTAGATTTTTTCTACGTATAAAACTACCACAGAAGAGTAATAATCGACAAAAATAAATTTATTTTTGTGACGTGTTAAACGAAGTTTTACTTAGAAAACCCTCCCAGAATGCATCCTGAAAACACAACAATACAAAAATAAAAAAAATACCAAAACAACAACATTAACCAATGAAAATCACATTCACACAAATTTTAGTATGGATTAAAAAATACAGTAAAATGTGAATAACATATGAAACAAGAATGAAAGAAAATGTGGGTGAGTCCCACCAAGTGTGCGAAAATGTAAGCAATGAAAATTGATAGACAAATGAAAGATAAAGAAATAAAACACACATATACCTTCTTTGTAGATCTCTTACAAACCTCAAGTAAGATCGTAGAATCTATTGGACTTGTTTGATTGTCACATCCTACAATTTCATTTTGTTTTTTCAAAAGGATAAGTGTTAAATAAAGAGTGGTTTGTGAAGGTAGGGGGGTAAGTCATGTTGCATAGTTGATTATGCATTTACGTGTGCATATGTATATCTTAAAAAGGATATACACACTTACGCGTAGTTGCATGCACAACCACAGAATAACGCTTGTTGCCAAGCATTTGTGAGGAGCTTAACATTTATAACTTAGTCTTGTTTTTCTTTGTTGTATGAGGTTACCTTACTTTGCTATGTGCAATGATTGCATAACATTGATGTGATTTTGGTTGTTGTACATGTTATGATATTTTCTTATCTTATAGAAAAGTTTGTATTAGATAGGTATAAAGACTTGAAGGCATATAGATTTAATTTTTTAATCATGGTTAATACCATAGAGCATAATTTTTCTTCATCTCATTTTAGTATGTTATGATTTCGGTGCATTGATGTACAAGTTAGTATCTGTACCTATTATTAATATTTTGGCTCATCTTTCTTTCTGAAATTAATCATTGTAATACATACATAACTGTAATGTATTATTTAGTTGTAATAATGATTGGTTGAAGGATACTAACTCCTTTTGATACTATGACAATCATTGATCGTATAATGATAAAATGGTTTGCAATTGTAACAGTTAAAACTTGGGATTGTCAAGTAAAGGTAAATGTTGACTTAATAGTATTTTTATTATTAAGTCAAATGCAAATTATTATATTGCAAGAAAATACTGATTCAATTTATTGATCTTGATTATCTACTCGAATAATCATAACATATAATGTTCTATTTGTTGTATTGGTTTATTTCATTGTGTGTTGGATCATAACTTTTTTGTGTTGATCATTATCTTCAACCGATCAATATTCCCTTGGCATTTGATACTTCTTGCGCTGGTCTAAAACCCCAAGACAAATCAAAATATAGATTTAATTAATAAAGGCCATTTGACAAGGCAGTTGTGCTTAAGATAGTGATAAATTCTTAAGGGCATGGTTAATGATATTATATTAATGAAAATGGGTAAGGTTAAATGTTTGGTTTATAAACTTATGAATGGTATTATACCACAGACTTTCATTATGTTTTTATGAACCATAGGGTCTTCGACCATAATATAGGCCTTGGAAAAGGTCTTAATGTTATGATTGTTTAAATAATTATTAAGTGGTCGTTACATGACCCATGCAAGAGTTAAGCTTTAAATTTGGTTGTTTAAACATCTCTGACCGCTCGAGAAATCACTTTCATTTTTGGAGGATAGTTGGTAAATTTATTAAAGCCATTACGTGGCACCTAGGCATCAATTAATGGCATTAATTTTCTTAGAAATCACGAAGCTTCCTCATGAATCTAACAAAATTCAAGTAGGTTCCTTTCGTTGTTCCTGGTTTGTCGAGCTTGTATAGCAAGCTATGCATGAACGAGGGAAAGTTTGTGGGTTTCTTTGGATTCTATGGAAACTGTCGTAAAATTATTCATATGTTATTTTTATTTAATGGGATGCAATTTGTTTAAATATAGTTCGAATTTGGGGAGGTTGATGATTTTGGTCTCCTTGAAGGGTTTGCAAGAAGTGCATAAGAATATAGTTCGAAAATCTCCATGGTCGCAGGCATGGACATTTTTCTGGTTATTTCATCTGGAATAACTATGTGACTTCTAAATTATTTTCTTGACGAATGACTATAGTTTTCTCATGTAAGTGTTTAAATATTTTGATCTGGGTTATGGTCATAGTTGAGTGTTTTATTAAACTATATTATGATGAGCTTTCAGTTTATACTTTCTACTTTGCATGCTGTGATTATGAGTGCAAGTCTATCAGTAAATGGCTCTGGTTATTTCGCTTGAACCTTTCTTTTGGTAGTTGGGTATTATTATTGTATTGTTCAAACGATTGGAAAATATAACCTAGATCCTTGAACTTAAAACAAAGAATCTACTTTTGCGATAAGTCTTTTTATGATTCACTGGGTGATTATCTAAAAACAATTAATCTATACTCAAAAATCAGTGTTAACCGATTCAGTGACTGGGTTATTTGTTTTTATGAATGTTTCTATTTGATTTCGTGAGTGGTCGTCACCGTCCTTCCATGAGTTTGTTATTCCTTTTAGGGGTAAAATATCGTGGTCATGGGGTCTAACTAGGTAGAGTTCATTGAGCTTGATGTTTTATTGTTGTTTCAAGGTAGATTCACCCAACATTGAATATGTGAGCTCAAGTTTTTTTCGGCAGCTCTTACCGTTATAAACTTGTATGTTTGTAATATGAGGATTGAATCCTTAGGGTAATATATCTTATATATTATTTTACCTAAACCGGTAGTCATTAAAACAAGTCTTTGGAACTCTTTAACGGATATGATGCCGAGTCAAGTTTTACTTGGATATTAGGGGAATTATCAGGGACTCGGTTTGGACAAAAATTGGTTCAAACCTATTTAGAGTTGTGGGTGTTTTTTGTATTTTGTATTTTTAAAATTATTGACCAACTCTAGCCTATGTAAGAGTTTGTATCCATTTTAATATGGACCCAACTCATGGGTTCTAATCTGGATAAGAGTTCATGGAGCTCGAAGCCTTATTGTTGAGTTGAGCATGTGGTTTTCTATCGTTATAAACAAGTTTTGGGAACTCAAAACCCTTCTCTACTTGGGACTATTGTACCCCCCTTTTTGAAGTGATTTTGATGCACTATTTTTGTAAAAATTTGAAATGGTCATATCCTTTGATTCGTGTGTCTGTTTGAGTCCGCTTTTTTAAACCACTTGTTTTGACGAAACGAATGTACGATTCAACCTATTGGTTGGAGCCATTGTTGGCACATTTTTAGGCCCAAAATCTACCATCTGGGGGCCCAAAATTAGGATTTAAGTTGTAATTCAGCGTTTTCCTATTTTAGGGCATTAGTTAATTTTAGTCTCTTGAATACATAGTAGGTTATAAAGTTAGAAATTCCTCTAATTTAGGCATGTATAAGATGTGTGGAAAGTTTTGTGCCTGTACGAATAAACATGCGAAATTACTTAGAATTGCGGGTTCTAGTAAACTGCTAAAATAGTAAATTTTGTCATCTAGAGTAGATTTAGTCAAAGTTAGTTAGAGTTTGATTGGCAAATCAAGTTGGGAGTTATTTCCTTATTTATAAAGCATTGTAATTCATTATTCAATAACAAAGAGGAAGATTTATTTTCTTTGAGTTCGAGATATTTGCAGTATATTGTGTGTGTGTTATAGTTTGGCTACATTAGATTTCTACTTCTCTAGTATTGTTTGTTTGTAAGGTAGATAAATAAGAAATATTATAGATTGTGATAATGGGTATGGTTAATAACATAACATGAGTGAATGAATTGTGTTATCATCAAATATTAAAAAAATTGTATACCCTGCTTATCGAGGGCAGAAGATGGAATATACCTTTAATAGGATATGCATTCAGGACCATTATCTTAATTTAAATAATTGGTTGATGTTAGAAAACTATATTTGTAAAGGAAAATAAATAGGTTTAATTGATAGCCTTTGGATGTGCTTAATATGATATTATGAATTTTGTGAAAGATACTTTTTCTCCCTTTTTGATTTAAAAGAGGAAATCCAATTGGATAATGTGTAATGTTATTTGATTGCCTAGATAGCTAGTGGAAAAGGAAGATTGTATAGATAATGTGATTCTAGTTTCGTGATACATCAAATAGATTATGTCATAAAGTTTTATAATGTTTAAGTTGACAAGAATATCAATTTGTGTGTTTTTCATTTATTCAATAATGTATTGAGTGCATGTAATGTTTTTCAGATATGAAATAATGTCATTAAATCAATAATTATGTATTCAATTATTTCATATGAAATAACTAGAAAAAGGGATGTTAACCCACGTCAATTATCTTGAGTTGACCATGTCAATATTATCTTTTTTCAATTTGCAGGTTTGTAAAGAATTTTCAAAAATTATAAGAAGGACTGGTTTAAGACATCACATTTGATTATTATTGGACTATTTTTATGAATGAATAAGTAATAGAATGTGATTACCTATTACTTGATATGATGCCTTTTGAAATATATTATATTTAATAATTTGTGACTATGATTAAAATTAACAATTATTGATATGATAATAAAGATTATCTCTGATCATTATCTCATTGTGAAAGTAATATTTGATTTCTATTGAAAATAGTAAAAGATCATGTGGAATAAAGAAGTTATGAAGGATTTAAATCAGATGTAATCTTGAACTTTAAATATTAATGAAAGAGTATGAAAAACAAGAAACCACGTAAAGCTTTCATTACAGTATTTTGATGCTTAAAAGTTGTAAATCATTGTATATGGTAGAAACATAACAAATAACAGATAATCGCAACAAAATAGATTGTTGTCTTCTAATAGAAGCAACATATAATCATACATGATTAAGTAATCATCGTCCTATGACTAAAACCATTATCGGCGAGTATGGAATGAATTTACAACAAATATACAAAATGAAATGATATGTGATTTATTATCACTTGATAGTTAGATGTAATTATCTATCTTAAGTAAACTAAAACAACCAAGGCACATTATTAATGGACATAGTAATTACGTTTAATTAATGTTATGAAATATATTAAGTCTTGTACTTGATTAAATCTAATCAAGTATCATATATCGATATAGTTTATGATCATGCAAAATTAAGTACATTCATTATTCAATGACTTAAAGAGATCCTTGCATACATATATCATGATTTAGAGAATCATAATGATATCAATAACCTGAATGACAAGAATCGTGACATGAATTTCATGTCATGTCATCGATTCATACCTGCATCAGTTTGGGATGACTACAAGGAGAGTAACAGACACGTAATGACCTAGGTCATTACGTGAACATACATTTTCCTGTAGGGATACTGAAGCTATGTTGGCATGAACCACATGATCTGGATGTCAAGTTATGATATCTTGAGCTTGGGTATTTGAAATATTTAATTAATGACTACTTAAGAAGAGTAATGGTAAATCTAATAAGTAAGCAATGATTTAGAATCTTGAAACTATAATTGAGATAGTTGTATAGTGAATAAGACAAGTTTCAAGTGGCTTATGTGTAGTCACACAAGCATGATTGTTAGCAAATGCACATAAAAACTGTGTCCATAGTAATTTAAAGGATTATTTCATTATTTTTCACCATTTCTTCTTTTAACTGTGTCGTGAGCTAGAGTGTATTAGTATTATACTTTCCTAGTTGACACTAAGAAGATGCACAAGATTCTCTCTACCTACAAAAAGGTCTAACCAATGATATACAATGTATATCGGCTTGTATAGAGTGATGGAGGGGGGATCGAGAAGGATTTGTAAACCCTTGCAGTTGCCCATGGTTATCATAGGTTGTCAAGATGGATTTTAGAATATTAATAATGTTGGATGAATTAGTAAGTGGCTAAGTAATATTGTTAAATCATTACAACATGAAAATAATTAAGGGAATCGTAAACTCAATTAGTATGTTGGGTTATTTCTGCTGCAAGTTAATAATCATTGAAGGAATCAAGTTAATTAATGTTTTTTTTAAAATTCCCTTAGTTTGATGAAGCGTAATATGGGTGTTACATTGATCTTATTGATATTTGAATGTGGATGCTCTTGATATGATCTCCAAATGGATTTACAAATGCTTCAAGCAGATTTCACAAGGATGCGGGTGTCAAATTGACAGAAGTTGGATGCAATTTGTTCAAAGCTCTAGGGATGGGTTTACAAAGGAAATGCCCTGCTTTTATAGTTGAGGGTAGAGCAATGAAAGGTGGATTGAAGTTTGACTAAGCTCCATATTAATGATTAAATCACCCGGGTTAGCAAATAGACTTGACAATGGTAGTTACAGATTTACATGGGTAGTAGACATTTGGAATGGCAAAAGTTACATTTGGAAATTGAATTGCACGTACAAACCAATTTCTCTCACACTTGTAGGAATCTAGAAATGGAGTCTAAGAGGAACATAAGAGTGCGGTTTAAGTGCAGTTGACTGGAATGAAGAAGTGGAGTCCAAATTGAGTTAACTAGAATGAGGAAGTGACAGTTCAAATAGAGTCAACTAGGATAGTGAAATGACAATTGACTAGGAAAATAGGTGTACTTTCCTAATTAAGTAACTAAATTAATTAGCTACAATGTGCAAAGTAATTAATTAATCATTTATTTAATAAATGAAAATTAACTTAGCTAAAGTGTGTTGTGGACTAATTTAATTAATCCGCAAAGGGTGTATATGTGCAATGTCTTCCTTACATTAGATTAATCAATCATAAGGGGATGTGAGCTTGGATGTTAATTGAGATAATACTGGGAACTAATGTGTAATTTTGGGGTGTCTACAGATATATTTCCCATGTGCTAAAGTGCAATAAGACTGTACACTAAAAGTATTGTATGACTCTTCATGTATCAATCGCCGGTAGTTCGGGGCCGGGCCCAGAGCGGGGTATCTCGGAAGTCTTGGTAGCCCCTGGTTTAAGAACTATAGGGCTCATTTTAGGGCGCAACTCCCCAAGATAAGAAAAATGTGGCCTTGAAAACGATGTTCTAGGCTATCTAACATATGGGCAATGATTTTTGACCCATAGGTTTATGGGACGGTATTCGGCAACACAATTATTGTAAACACTACTCCTAAGCAGTTGTCTAAGTTCGATGTGGTTTTAAGTGCATATGGTAGGGTTAATGTAACATTGCAGATGTAGTATGAAAAATGGGTGTGAATTCTGTAGATTTTGTACCAGCATAATCCCTCCAAACAAATATAGGTAATTGTATGGATGAGAGTGGTGACTTGTAATAAAATCTGCAGTTCAAGTATAATTCTTGGTGGACGTAAAAACAAATTGGGTTCAACCACGTTAAATATTGATCTCTTTAACCAACAAGTTATTTTAAGAGAGCAAACTTTTATTTTAGAAAAAGCCTTGTAATCATTTCACATGCATATTAAGCATTTACTACTGTTGCGATTCGTATGAGAGTAGATGTCATTTGTCAAAGCTGGACTATTTTATCCCTTGAAACTTCCTAAGTCATGTGTGACTTTATCTCTTACGCTGGAGGATTGAAGTTGAACTATAAACTATGTTTGTATCTGATGCAGTCCATTAAATGTATTAGGTATCCATTTTCAAATACTTGTATTTGGTTCTTTATGTCCTCTTCACGTTTAAACTTGAACTTTTCAATTTTCAAAAAGCTTTTTATGGTGTACCCTATCGTATACTAAGTAATGACTTGACCTTGATGTTCAAATTATTTACATACTATGATGCACGGTAGAAGGGATTACTTTCATAAGATGTGATCCATATTCAATTTTTTTGGTAGGAAATAGATGTACATCCATTCTTGTAGTTATGGATGATTGACATCAATACATATATTCGATCAGTATAGATTAAACACCACGTATTCTTCTCCATTAGAACTATATCGAAGGGTGGTTGCGAGAAGCAATATTAACTAGATCATCCAAACTAAACCTTGATAGTATAGGTAGAGAAATTTATTTGGCATTGACTTTTGATATGTGAAACTATAGACCTGAAATTGATAGGTTGTGGGTCATTTCGGAAGAGCCTATCCATCATATATGTTTGCATGGTTGACTGGTCAACCAATCAATGGGATATTTACCACTTTTAGGGGTGGATTTATCATTGGTTGGTTGACTGGTCAACCTTGCAAACATATTTGATGTTTAGGCTGAGCGGACTATTTCTTGTAATTTTAACTGTATATTACCGATAAAAAATTAAATAACTGTAGACACTGCTATACTAAAAATTAAAGATGTCATATATTTTTAAATAGTCATGTGCATATACATATAATATGTGGAAATATAAAATTTATTGGTATTAATATAAACACACACACACACACACACACACACACACACACACACACACACACACACACACACACACATTGGAATTTACGGTCACATGAAAGAGTAAGCTATCCATTTTTTTGACAGGTACTGATAATTTGAAATTCCAGGCTTATGTGAAAGAAATTATTAAGCTCACTTTTTTGGTTGGGTCAAATTCGAAGCTCCGTTCATCATTAATGAAGAAATTTCAATAGCCTAAACGACATGGCAAATTAGTGTCATGTGCATGCTGACTTACACCTTCAATATTCCGGTGGCAAAGGCCTCCATGAAATAGGTGGCAAGTCGCTCCATGTCCCCGCGGACATATAGTTGGTGTACACGAGTAAGCATCATATCATATATAGCCCCCATTGTTTCGTCTTCAGTTTGAGCCACGTTGGCCACGCCATATTTGGCACTAGAAGTTGTGGCACATAATCATTTTGACAAGTCTGGGATGGATCAAGGCCATCAACTATTGCTCCTTTGCCTTCAGTTTGGGAGACATTGCCAGAGACAACAACAACAGACATTGTTGGTTTTGGAGGCTCCATGCATCTTGGAATTACTTCTATGACTCTAATACTCCTCATTCGATCAAAAAATCAAACCTGCATAGGTTCCATGGTCTTCCCCATGATAACATATTTCGATCCTTATACCAATAGGGTCAACATTGTGCTAGAGGTGGCCCTCTCACTCTAGTATAATGGTTGATTGGTTGTGGGATGCGTATGTTTGTTGCCTTGCTATTGTTGTCGAATATGCCTCTTCATTACATCTTGGAATTGTTTTGAAAACCCTACAAATCTTACATGCCTTACTACCCAATGCGAACATACCTCTTCAATGTATCTTGATCTTGCTTTAACGACTCTATACATTCTCATATTTTTATTATTGACGTAATATTACACCTTGAAGAAACTCATTTACAAACAAATTGGAAACCTCCACATTTTATCCCAAAAAAAACATATATTCTCATTAATAATAATAATAATTGTTTTTATTATCGATTATGTCGACTGGTTGTTTGTGGGATTACAAAGGACTTATAGCATATGGGACTACCTCGCACTTCCATTACCCTATACCCCTACATGATTTAAACTTATGACCTCTCTTTCAAGAACACAAATTATTCACTATTAGAGAATTAACTTTACACATTTGACACATTGTAGTGGGCAATTACTAGTTAGGTATTGGTACGGGAGACCTGTCTATATATAACTGGTAAGAGTGAACTTACAACAGTAGGAAGGAAAACACAGCGGTGAAAGAACGTGAGATAAACGTCGGTGGCAGCGCCTGCGTAGGCAGTGAGCAGTGAGTCGTCTATTTCTAATTGAGGTGAATAATTATGGTCGTAATCGGCATTGACATTGAGATTGAGATTGAGATTGATATTGCAGGCGAAAGTAAGAAGCTGCATTATTGATACGAGTAACGAACGGTGTGCCAGCTGAGAGTTAGATGGGCATTTACTCATCACAAATTGCTGCATGTGGCAGTACCTTTCAATACATCTACAGAGTTTGCTATAAAATATCTCCTCTCCTTAACATGTGAGCAGAGTATGACGAGGATGAGGAAGCGCAATGCTCCTCTTCCAACGTTGGCATTTGCATCGTTGGCATTTGCGTTGGCGTTTGCATCAACTGATTCGGCGTTGGTGTCTGGTGTTGTCAAATGCTCTGACTGCTCGCAAAAACATCTCACTTTCCAAGGTACTTTTCTGTTTCAATTTCCCATGTTTACTCTTCATGTATTATTATGACATGAAACAGCAAGGGAGATGTGCAGAAGCGTGGCAATTAATGAATATCTTATGACATTGTCCTTAACTGTTATATTTTCAGGCGCCTTGGTTGGGATCGAGTGCAGAAACAGCAAGGGAGACGTGCAGAAGCGTGGCGAGGGAAACATCGAAGAGAATGGAGAATTCAGTGTCACCATTTCTCTTCTCTATCTCAAAGAGGAGGAGTGCCACGCTCGGCTGCTGAGTAGATACTATAAAACTCCATGCTCACATGGAGATGGAGAAGTATCGAGTAAGTTGATATTCAAGGATAACTATGCCGGAGAAAATACCATGTTTGGACCCTCCATCGACTTGAGCTTGTCCTCACAGTCCTGCCCTGCCGCATTTTTACTCATACCTCCTCCTAAGCCACTTACTCCCCTCCCAGCATTCCCTCCAATCTCTAAACCAATTTCCTTCCCTCCGCCTAAAATTATCTCATTTCCACCTCTTCCAAAAATATTCCCACCTCCTCTAATCTCCAAACCAACTTTTCCTCCACCACCTATTAAATTCGCAGTTCCACCTCTTCCAAAATTCCCACCCAAACCCAAATATAAAGTAGAACCACCTCCTCCAATCTTCAAACCAATTTTCCCCCCTCCACCTAAAATACTATCAATTCCGCCTCTTCCAAAATTTCCACCCAAACCTAAATATAAAGTTAAACCATCCCCTCCATTTGTTAAACCGACTTTCCCCCCTCTACCTAAAATAAAATCCATTCCTCCTCCCCTAAAATTCTCACCCAAACCCAAATATAAAGTAGAACCGCCCCCTCCAATCTCCAAACCAAATTTTCCCCCTCCACCTAAAATACTATCAATTCCGCCTCTTCCAAAATTCCCACCCAAACCTAAATATAAAGTTAAACCATCCCCTCCATTTGCTAAACCAACTTTCCCCCCTCTACCTAAAATAAAACCCATTCCTCCTCCCCTAAAATTCCCACCCAAACCCAAATATAAAATAGAACCGCCCCCTCCAATCTCCAAACCAATTTTCCCCCCTCCACCTAAAATACTAGCAATTCCGCCTCTTCCAAAATTCCCACCCAAACCTAAATATAAAGTTAAACCATCCCCTCCATTTACTAAACCGACTTTCCCCCCTCTACCTAAAATAAAATATATTCCTCCTCCCCCAATTTTCCCTCATATACCCAAAATAATATCAATTCCACCCCTTCCAAAAGTTCTACCCAAACCTAAATATAAAATTGAACCACTCCCTCCCATCTCCCAGCCAAGTTTCCCTCCTCCACCTAAAATAAAACTACGTGCACCCCTCCCAATATTCCCCCCACAACCATCCTGGCCTCCCATTCCACTTCCTAAATACGAACGTTTCCTTCCTCATCCTTCAAAAAAAATCCCCACATAAATTTCCTCCGAAACTCCTTTTACCTTCTACATGTTCTCCTATCAAATATCCTATACATAATTTATGAATGCAGGCCCACTATATTATTATATATAATAAGTTGTATTTCCATAAAACATGTGTTAACATTTCAGTAATATAATAAGGATCTTTATAATTTATCAAGCAAAGTCTCAATTAAAGTTTGCAGAGAATATGTATATCTCCATTAGGTTATGGTTATTATCAATGCCATGTTGGATAAGGCACTCAACATACACATCTTATATGTTATATTAAATATGTTAATTAATTTGCGAATTCTTGTGGATGATATAATATTTTTGTTGGTTTTTTTTAATATGAGTGAAAACAGATAATATTATAATTGTATTTATATCAGAAGATGTTTTATAGTAATTATGAATATGTTGCGATATTTTGTATAATGTTATACAAAAAGAAATTGGTTAAGGCGGATGAAGTTGACGATGGCTTGTATCCTTCATGAATGTTTGCACTTTTAATTTTGATCTTAAAATTAACCTTCATTTAACTATTACTAATTCGAGGCACGATGGGTGGAGTTGGCGATGGGTTGTAATCTTCATGAATGTATTCACTTTTAATTTTGATCTTAAATTTTATATTCATTTGACTCTAATTAAGAATTTTTTCTTTTTCTTAGAAATATCAATCAAAAAATTGTAATATCTTAGACATGTGGTGAATTTGTAACATATTTTTCACCAGAACTATGTTTTCAAGCCATTATACATTATTATGGTTAGATTAACACTATTTTTTGTCATTCAATAATAAGTTTATGAAGAAGGTAATGGAGTTATTAATTGTGGTATGCTAAAAATCCAAGATCCTTGACATAGTTTTAGATAGATGCATTTAAGATATTTGTCTTAGTATTTTATGTCAAAAAACTTTATATAATAGAAGTTGGAAGTGGTGGTGTGCTATAAATGCCCTATGAGTGTGCTTACATTTAATTTTAACCTTCAATTTGGTGTCCTCTTGACAGTCATGAAGAACTTTTCTTTTTTCTTGAAGAAGTCAATAGAAAAATAAGTAAATATTGGCCTTACGATCCATTTTGAAGCCTAATGTTTTTCCAAAAATAGTTTTTTCAAGACTTTCACATCAATGTAGTTAGTGATGGCATTTGCAATACTTTTGATATGTTAAAGATCCAAGATAGGGGCTTCGAAATCAATATTTTTTGGTGTTTTAAAAATCGCCTAATGATAAATGTGGTCAATCTAGATGTACTTCTATTGAGCTTACTAAAATATTTCTAATGAGAAAAAATAACCATCTAAAATTTAACAAAGTTATTAGTAATTGTGATATACTAAAAATATTAGATAAGAGCCTTGAAATTGATATCTCTCAACGTTTTTGAAATTGAATAATGCTAAATAATGTCAATCTAGATGTATCTTTGTTGGGCTAGCATTATCTAGCATTTCTTTTTCCGTAAGTGTTAAAATCATGAGTGTCGTTGTTGTGCTCATCATTTAATTTTTGCTAATCCATTGTTGGTTCTGAAGGCAATATGCAATAGGGGAAAGAAACCCTTCATTAGCATCTCTTTCTAAATTACAACACATTGCAGAAAAATAAATTGCAAGAAGTTAAATCATACATTACAAGCAATAAATCACTAATCTACTTGCATGAAAATTAAATCAAACTTAACACACATGCACACTCACAGTAAACATATATAATCGGTATGCCTTGATTTGGATCACATGAAAGATGTGTTATATTATAAAATCTCTGAACCAATGTTACATAAATATATAGGCTTATGTTGCTGATGTTGAAAATGTGAAGGCCATTGATGGATTCTTGCAATGAATAAAGTAGGATAAATATCTCATCTAAATTTGAAATTTGCATTAAAACACTCAAAACAAGTTAGCTATTTTTATGTGACTAGGGGATCTGCCACAGTCAAATCCCTATCCCTTTTCAAGGTCGATAAAATGAACATAAAATGTGCAATGAAATAACTAAAATGAAATGGTATACCTATTTCGGGGCCTAAGGGGACCAAACCGTGGTACAAGGTTTGTGTGCACACTAATTTGAAGTTGTAGTTAGAACTTAGCCATGAGTTACGTTGTCTCCTGAAAACCGCTTTTCGTTTTCCAAGTTAAATTCAAAATTTCAAGCTCTTTCCCTCCTAAAGTATTTAAGCCAAGTTGAAAGTTCGAAGAGATAGAGAAATCCATGCCTTAGAGTTGTTTCAAATCCTCAGTCTGCTCATTTTAATAAATTTTCCGTTTTCCTATTTGGACGCATGAAAAATTTATTGTTGTCATCATTTGAATGAAATTGTCAATCTTTCTATGCCCATGGATTGTTGAACCTTGTATTGTTTTCAATTCCTTGGCTCGTGAAAGAAATTTGAAAATCGAGCGCAAAATGGTGGAGTTTTCTTCTTCTCTGCATTTTTTTTCACAATTGGGAATGATGGGCGTTTTCTTCCCTGTCAAATTTGGGCCCCATCATCCATGGGTACGTGGACATATCTAATTGGAAGTGGGTCGGCAGAGAAATTTTTGTTTTTGAGCCTCTTTGTAAAAAGGTGAAAATTTAAAAAGTGACCCGCAGCCCCGATCATGTTTAAAGGAAAAAGTCAAATCTTGAGCCCACCGTTAGAAAGTCAAAGCAGGGAGGCGGACCGTTGGGGAGATTTAATATTTTGAGCCTCTTTGTAAAAAAGGTGAAAAGTTTAAAAGTGACCTGCAGCCCTGATCAGGCTTAAAGGAAAAAGTCAAATGAGGGAGGCAGACCATCGAGGAGATTTGAGATTTTGAGCCTCTTTGTAAAAAAGGTGAAAAGTTTAAAAGTGACCCGTAGCCCCTATCATGTTATAAGGGAGAAAGCCAAATATTAAGCCCACATCGTAGGTTAGAGCAGGGAGGCGGGCTGGTGGAGCAATTTGTGTTTTTAAGCCCACATTAAAAAAAGGTTGAAGTTAAAAAGTGAGCTGCGAATCCTTTGCTAATCAAGTGAAGCCATATGTCATGACCATATCAAAAGTAGGTGAGTAGGCCAAAATTTTCCAAAATGTCATTTCTCCAAAAGGCACAAAATGCAAAAGGCATCCTCTGCTCCCGTTCTAGTAAATTTCTCCCACGTGTACAACTCTGATTTAAGGTTTCACAGGCAAGATGAACGGTTCAAATTCAAATTTACAAAACAAGTGTAACGGATGCATTATGAAAAGTCTGGTTTTTCCGTCATTGGTGTTTCTTCTCAAATCAAGAATCCGAACGGACGCGAATGATTGAAAAGAAATTGTAAACCGTTTCTTGCTAACAAAGAAGAAGTTGTAACTTTTTTTGGAGGAGATTTAATGGATTCTTCATGCCATTGTAGAGCATTGGTGGTTGATCTTGGAAACTCAAGAGTATATTTTACTTTGAGATAACAAATGAGATAACCATTTTCTTCCGTTTCCCCCCTTCTTCTCAAATTCCTCCATTTCTCAAATATGTACATTTTCTATTTAAGAAATAATACAAGAAGAAGGATTTTGTAGCCTCTTTGATGAGGAGATTTCAAAAAATTTGAGTTCGCAATCTTATCTCGTCTTATTTCCATTTGCAGGGTTGTTTCTTCTCATGAATGCATGTGACGAATTTTCTAACTAGTGTGTGTAGGAATTTGATTTCCTACCTGCAACATTAGTTCTCCTACCTATTTTCTTACTCCCTTACCCATTTTCAGATAAAATTCTCTCTCACAAGTATTTGCAAGCTTTGTCGAAGGGTCTGTGGAGTGCCCCTATCGGATCCTCGTCTGAAAGGCCACCACAGAAATCCACATTTGCTCATGCATGCATATATGGTAGCTGCACCGGTTAAGTAGAGAGACTTAGATGCCCAGAGCATTAACAAGGAATCCACAAGTTTGTCCACCCAAAAAATTTCCTCGCCAATGATTTTTGGCACCCACAGTGGGGCAGATTTAGTAGCATCTATGCCTAAATGTGACCGCAAGGTCGAAAAATTCAAAATTCAAAAAAGAGAAAATTTCTAGAATTTAAATGGCTACATGAGCCACATGGATTCAAATCATAGCTATTTCGGGAAATCATCCTGTTGAAAGAACCGAATTTATCTTCCACATCCAAGAAGACATTGCTTCATATTTGAGGGAAGCTATCTTGCATAATAGATAAAGTGCCAATCACTACTTCATTGCCACAAGAATTTTGGACCTTGAAGAAGAACGTGTTGTTGAATTGGAGAGGCAAAGAAAAATTCCAGCACCACAAAGAAGAGCATAGATTTTCAAGCTGGCGGATAGAAGATACACCCGACAATAGAGACAAGAGGAAAAATTGATCCCATTTTTGAGGAACTTCAAAGGAGACAAGAGCTATTCAGAATCCAGAGGCCTCCTCAAACAAAAAGTCACGTTGGGAACCTGAGTGTTGCTAATCCTTTGGACAATTAATTTCCATACATCAACGAGAACCTTGAATATTTCACTAACGTAGAGACCGAAGAAGAAGCTAGAGAAAGAGAAGAAAGAATCGACGAAGAAATAAGAGCTCAACTCGAATAAATCTAGAGACTTCAAGTTGAGGCTGACGAAAGAGTAACAGTAGAAGCCGCAGCCTTAGCAAGGATGGAAGATAGAAACAAACACAAAATGGGGGATTGGGATCGTGAGTGTGAACAAGATCATGAATCCCATAGGCCTAATGTACCATGGGGAGGAAACATCGTTCCACTAGCTCTTGCTCAACCACTCCATAAGCTACTGAGAGACTCAAGAAAAAAATTCCCAAAATTCAGAGGGGGTGGTTCTCAACTCCCTGAAGAGTATGTAGCAGCATTTATCATTGCTTGTGGTGTGTTATGTGTTGAGGACGAAGATGTGTCAATCTGACTCTTTGTGGAGTCACTTCAAGAAAAGGTTTCTGAATGGTTCTACATGCTACCCCCGAGGTTTGTCACATGTTGGGAAGATATAAGAAGTGTATTCGAACACAAGTTCAAGACCACGAAAGATTGTTAAGATATTTTGGTCCAATTGGTCCAAATGAAGAAAGAAACCTCTGAGTCAATGAGGGACTTTGTAGCAAGATATGATAGAGTGATAAGAAGGATCCCTGAAGATGTGGTGCCTCCCGAAATAATTTGAAGAGGTTTTTCATCAGTGCTCTGCCATCAAAAGTAGGTCTCTTCCTCAGAAGAGCCCAACCAAGAACATTGAGGCAAGCCAAGGACTTTGTAATAGAAACTGATGATGATCTTGTTGGTGTCAATTTTGATCCTCTATTATTTTTCCGTAATTTTCCTTTCACTCTGCATCTCCTGAAACGTTTTCTACAGTTGTAATGGGTGAAATGAAGCTGCTACCTTTGTTTCCATGCCTTAATCCATTTGAAAATCATTTTACATGCCTCATTCATGAAGAATCACTCATGCATGCCTTGTTTGTGCCCTAATTCTTCCAAGTTTGCGAGCTATGCTGTGTTCTCCCTTTTGCCCGATCGTGAAAAAATCAAAATTGGTCATTTTATACCAATATGCCTTCAAAAAACCCTCCCCATGGTCAAGACTTGCATAAAATCAACTTCCCCTTGTTTTTTGAGCAAAAATTCCATCACCCATGAAGAAAAAATCAAATTCAGGCATCTCTGGTAAATTTTGCATTTTTTTACGGTCGTATGGTTGTCATTTGACCATCAAAATTAAGCTCAAACAATGTCCCTACATGGCTGCTTCTAGTTGGACATGGATTAGCGGATTTCTTTGAAAAACTTAGCCATTTTTGGCTTTGGGAAAAATTTCAAAATTCCCCCCGCAACCCTATAAGGGGACACGTGTCATGTTCTCATGCGAAGGCGGAGGAGTGGGCTGGCAGGGAACTTAGTCATTTTTTGGCCTTTTGGAAAAGGGGAAAAAGGTAAGGGAAGGCCCACGGGTCCGCAAAGGAGCCACAATTTGACATGTGGCAGATATATAAAGAAGTGTAGGCCGTGGAGGTAAAAGGGGATTTTTTCCCCTTTTTGGCAAAAGGAGTTAAGGCAAAAGTTTAATCTGCAGGCCCGCAAGCAAATCAATGAGTGACACGTGGTTGGTAGAGTGGAAAAGGCGGGTCGGTGGAGGCAGGAGAGAATTTTTTCCCTTTTGTAAAAAAGACTCAGAATCAAAATTTGGAGCACTGGCCCACGACGAATCACAAGGAGACACGTGGCGAGGGAGAAATCGGAGGTGTGGGCCTACGGGGCAAAAAGTGAAAAATTTCCAATTTTCTAAAAAAGGTCAAAATGCGCAGAATTGAAGCGCGATCCCAATGGGACCCATAATGTGCCATGTGTCAGCTCCAAAATTCAAAGGAAGAGGTGTGGGGGAAAAAGTCAAATTTTTCCATTTTTCCAAAAAAGTTGAAAAGTAAAAAAATGAGCCCGTATTTGTTCCCAATCATAGTTTGACACATGGAGGGCCCAGATTGAAGGAGAAAGAGTAGATCAAGGGCAACTGTGCATTTTCATTTTTGGCCACCATTTTTCCTCCAAGAAACTTGGAATTGCGAATTTTGCATCAAATTTCATCAAATTTTTGGAGATTCCATGTCATTTTGGCCTTCTAGGATCATTGGAATCGATTTCATGAGTCAATTTGTAGATTTGAGGTGTTTTTGTAATAAAATTTTACTCAGCCCAAGTAAGCACATGGAATGTCAAATTGAAAGTTGCAGAGGTAGTTTTAAAATGTGAAAAGGTGAAATGATAAGAGGAAAGGCATCTGCATGCCTGGAGGATGAAAAACGTGCCTCCACAATGGATAATGATGAAGATTTGTAATGATTTACCTTTTTGGAATGCACTTGGCATCTCCTGTCTCACAGAATTGGTTAAGTGTCCCTATCAATGATATCATGTTAGAATGGATTTGTAACAAACTTGATGTTGGGCATATTCTTTTCTTGGGAAAGAAGGATCAAATGTAATTGAAATGTTATATAATGCATGTTTTGAGACATGCAAAAGGTCGAGAGAAACTTAGAATTTCACGAGAAAATTCTGGGAGAGAATCCCATCTCTCTGAGAAACCCACCTGAGAACCATTTCTAATTCCTTCTGTGCATCATGGATCTGTCATGTATGTTGAATTGGTTTCAAGTTGTATAAGCCATCACACAAGCTCTGAGATTTTTCTTATGACACTCTCCCCTACTGATGAGATTTGATCAAATCTTCTTGAGATTAATCTTATGTTGTCTCTTGGCAAAATGGTGTCATGTTATCATTATGTTCCAAAATATTTGTTAATTTGTGTTTCATTGCTCCTGTTGTAGTCTTGTGTTTGAAAACTCTTTTGATCATCACATAGGATCTCCATTTCTTGTTAATAGTTTAGTGGCATCTGCAATCTCACATTCAGAGGAGATTTCATCTGATAAAGAGATAAAAATATTTAAAATCACTTTATTTTTCTTGACTGCAGAGATTGCTTGTAAACCTTTGGGTGCATCTTAGGCGTGGATAAATCATAGGATATTTCTGGATGCTTTAATTGAGTTCATCTGCTTCAATATTTTGTGGTGAGGTTATCAAAGATTGTGTGGAAGAGTGCTGATATGGGATTCCATTTGGTGCCTCATATCTTGGTTGAAAGCATGTACCTTCACCCTATTTGAAGCATTCTGTCTGATATTGGGTCTTACAAATTTATTGTAAAGGTCCTCAAAGAATTTGGCAAATTCTTGTTAGTCTTGTCTAATCAATATCCCACCAAAAAATTCATTCTAGAATAACTAATCCTACCCTGTACTACCCCTGTATCTGCATTGTGTTTTAACAAATGAATACAATCCATTTTCAAAAATACACAAAGAAAATCAGGATCATACCATTTCTTTAGCAGCCTCAGCCTTGTCTTGAAATCATTTCCATCATTTAGTAGTGACAACTCTGTTGAGTTTGAATAATGGAAGATTGATCATGTTTTCCCAAGGCCATCTCCATACAATATGCACAGTATAAGGATATCTCCACCTCCTTCATAAAACAGAGGCTGCAATATAGGTTCTCTTACCTTGGTTGAAAGGCACAACCTAAAATAGTGAGGGTTAGATCAAAATCCTTTCAAGGTGCTACCCACTCCTTCAGAGCCTGAGTGCCAACAAGTCAGATAGATTTCTCCCCCAGCTACAAAACGACATATAAATCATCTATCTGCCTCTAAGTGTCTTGCAAAATCCATGATGCTACTCAAGTTCATGCCAACATGGTGCCATGAGGGAGGAAGAATGCTAATTTTTTAATCTGCTTCCAGTTCTTATTTTTTTGAGCTTGTCAACAACACCCAAATGGTGCCAAGGAGAGAAGAATGCCATAAATTAATTTGTTAATCTGGGTACCAACACCGTTACCGAGGAGGAAGAATGTAATATCCATACTAATTTGTTAATCTGCTTCCAGTTCCGAGCCCATTGGAATCTGGGGAATGCAATTCTTCTAATTTGTTAATTCCTTCGAGTTCATATTCTTTTAAGCCCGTCATGACGCCATTGCTGAGGAGGAAGAATGCAATATCCAGACTAATTTGCTTATTCTATTTGCCAGTCCATGTTATTTAGCCCATCAACAACACTTTATGGGACCATTGTTGGGGACCATGTTTTGAATTCCTGGGAAATAATTTGCAGTGCTTCTGATTCTCTGCTAATCCATATTTTGTGCTTTAGCCCATCAAACAACATTTTACGGGTGCCGTCTGCCGGGGACATTATTCAATATTTGAGATATCTGAATGCATATCAAACCTTGGTAATGTCCTTTGCAAATTATGCATGCAAATACGTTGTTGAAGCATCATTTTATAATCAAATTTGTAAGGATTAGATGAAGGTTACAAGTTCTTGCCTACAATTTTATCAGTTTCCAGCAGTGGTTGCACCTTATTTACATTTGTGGTTGATTGATTCAAGAAAGGAAGGTCTGATCTATAAAGTCTAGCAAGATTTTCAGTGCTGATAAGTATTTGACAGAGTATTTTAGTGCATTTGCACAACTAGGGTGAAAATCCTTAGTGGTGACTCCATGTTGTTCTAATATTGATAAATACCAGTGTCTTACCTTTATGTCATTTACTTTTGTGTTGCTAATCTCTGCAAAACTGGAAGGAAGAAGATCTCTCTTCCTTAGAGACTCTGCTAAGAAGTTGTTTACAGATTCAAGGAATTCAAAGTTGGAAGGGAGAAGAGTTTGGAAAGTTGTTAAAGGTCAGACATCAGGAAAAGATATATCCATCGGTGAGAGAGATCAGCCTTTGGTAGAGGATTATCACTCTTCTTCCAGTGATTCTGATTCAAGCAATCCTCTCATAAACTTGTTTGCCTCAGCTAGTGAAGGTCTTTCTGTTGTACTGGGTGAGTTCCTTCTCCAATCTGCACCTCTGTGTTTTAATCCAAATAAAACTTTCCAAGAAATTCAGCACTTAGAGAATACCAATCTTGTGAATCACATTCTTGAGTCCCAAAGACCTTGCACTCCTCATCATCTTGTTTCACCTCCAAGATCACCTCCACCAAACAATATGGCTCAGCCTAGACCTCCATTTGTTGTTAACACCTTTGGTCCTATAGATTTTAGAGGAATGGATGGTTACCCAAATGTTGTCCCACAAGATGTCAGAAATAGGTTGCCAAAATTCTAGGGTAACAATGCTATTACTGGTGATCAGCATCTCAAACTTTTTGATAATATGATGGAAGATTTTGAGATAGAGTTTGAGGATGTGTATGTCAAATTGTTTATTCATACACTAGAAGAGGATGCTAGGGATTGGTATAAGGCTCTGCCTGATAATTCTATTGACTCTTGGACTGAAATGAAGAATGCATTTAGGTTGTAATATGGTGATAGGACTAATCCTAGGTTTCTCTTGTCTGAATTTGAGAATATCAAGAAGAACCCCAATGAGTTTGTTCATGACTTCAACACAAGGTTTAACAAAACTTTGAGAAGGCTGCCATTTAATATGAGGCCTTGTGATGAATCTTGTTTAATCAAATATGCAGATGCATTTGACAAGAAAGTAGCCTATTATCTAAGAGACAAGAACCCTACCAATTTAAGGCGAGCTTTCACCATGGCACTTCAAATTGAAAATAATATTAAGGCCATTGGGAAACCTCTCAAGAGAGATGGTGTAAAATTGATAGACCCTGAAAAACCTCAAGTTAGCAAGGGAGATGATTTGGAGGAGGTTGTGAAAAACTTTGGTAGGGGCTGTCAAAGAAATCTCATATAAGTTGGCAAGAGCTGAGAAAGGAATTGGGAAAACTTCACAAGGTCAGCCAAGAGCACAAAACCATGATAGATTTTCCAATCATCCTAGAGGTGATCAAAGGGCAGATGATAGAGGGAAAAGACCTATGGGGTCTACAAATAGACATCCTCAAGCACGTGAAGGAAGAGTGTTACCTGATCCCTTAACTACTAGGGTTGTTGTTGTTGAAGAGGTTGTTGATATTGATTGGTGTAATAGGTGTTTTCTACCCCATCCTCTATGTGAAGTGGACCAGCAAGAAGGTGAAGCTAATAATGATAATGGTACTGATGATGATATTTGCATGGTGGGTTGTTCTTCAAGCTCACAAGGAGGAGCAACATCTACTGAAGTAATAAGTGCTAGGACTGCTGCTACCTTTTGGGATTGCATCAAATGGGTACAAGTCTTTCTCCCCCCTCATGCTCTTGAAGTTGATGTAGTGCAAGTTTTTGAAATTCCTAACAATGACTTTGAATACTTAAGAGCTTTGATGATTAAGAAGTATGATGGTGGTATCCCTTCAGAGGAAGATAGACAATTGTTGATGAATGTTGTTGTAGCTCAAGAGAAAGATTATAACACTAGAAGCAAGGTTGTTAAGGGAGTTGGGCCTCAAGCCAAACCTAAAACACCCTTTCTCACAAGCATTCCCAAAGAAGCTCCTAGGAAAGAAACACTTGCCAAAAGCTTTGCTGCCCTAAGCAAAAATTACAGTCCTCCTCATGCCCAAGCTGCCAAGAATCCCTTGCCATCAAATGAATCTTCTTGTCTCCCTTCCAATGTTGTTTTGCCAAAGAGTGTTCCCTATGACATAGCCCAAGTATTGAGCCAAATAAAAGTGAGTGTTCCAATCATTGAGTTGCTTAGAATTCCTGAGCATAAGAAGAGAGCATTTGAGTACTTGGGATTGAAAGAAGAGAAGAATATTCTAGGCAGAAATGTAAATGTTGTTGAAAATCCTCCTCAGATAATTGCAAACCTTGGAACACCACCAGCAGTAGAGGATTTTGGAGAGACACCTAAGGTATATTTGGGGACATCTTTGGTTGATTCCCAATTGAATGTTGATCCATTTTTCACAACTTTGATTATAAAGGATAGGCTACTTCACAATTGTATGTTTGATTCCGATGCATCATGTAATGTCATGCCTCTAGAAGTCATGAATGAGTTGGATATCAAAGTGATAGCGAGCCTATGGAAAGTGTACTGCCATGGACTCAAGAGAAGTGCATGTAGTTGGTTGTGTGAAAGGTTTGGTAGTGTAGCTCGCATCTTATCCCAGGAGGAATTTAAAACTTGATGTTGTGATTGTTGATTGCCCTGCCAAGTGGGGTATGTTATTGTCAAGAAAGTGGGCTGCAAGTGTTGGAGGGAGTGTCCAAATGGACATGTCTTTTTCTACTATTCCCATTGAGGTAAGCCTTGTCAAGCTCTATGGAGAAAATAAAATGTTACATCTAATTAAGGATCCAAATAATGCTTCTTATGAATTATTATTTGTTGATGTTGATGCTGATAATTTTATTGGTTTTGCTGATGGAAAAGAACACAAAATGGATCAGTCAAAGTGTCTTGAGTAGGTATGTTCTCCTTGGACCTTGCTATTTGATGGAGCTTGCTCCAAATTTGGAAATGGTGCTGGTGTAATTCTGATTTCTCCTAGATTGGAAGAATTTGTTTTTTCTTTCAAGCTTAATTTTGAATGTACTAACAACATTGCTGAGTATGAAGCCTTGTTGTTGGGTCTGAGAATTTCATGGAAGTATGGTGTCAAGGACATCATTGCAAAGGGAGATTCAGAGTTAGTTGTCAAACAAATAAGAAAACTGTATGCTACAAAAAATCAGCGGATGAAGCAGTATAAGCATGCAGTTTGGGATCTAATTGAAATGTTTGATTCTTTCAATATTGTGCATCATGATAGAAGTATGAATGCTGATGCTGACAAGTTGGCAGTGTTGGGGTCAAGATTTAGAGATTGCACCATTTCACCTTATTGTGAGTATAATGTTGAAGTGTTAACTAGACCAGCTGTCCCTGATAATATCAAGCATTGGCAAGTGTTTGATGATGATGCTCAAGTGCAAAGGTTCTTGCAAAATCAAGGTGATTTTACAGATTAGGATATTGATTGGGAACCAATGGTGTGTGTGACTGAAGGAAGAGAGACTTTGTTTGGAAAATATATTATCCAATTGAAAACTAACACCATTCCTAGAGGTCTCATCGCTCTTGAGTCAAATTTGAGCACTGTTGATTGCATCTATCAATAGAAACATGTCTGCCTCAAGGGATGTGGAAGAGCATGACTTGGGAACAAAGGAAAAACCAAGAAAAGTTTGGTTGGGCAGCAGTCTAAACAAAGAGGAGAAACAATCTTATGTTCAAGTGTTAAAGAAATATCAGGATTGTCTTGCATGGTCATATTCAGAGCTGAAAGCATATAGAGAAGACTTATTTCATCATGAGATCCCTCTTGAAAAAAATGCCAAACCATTTAGACAAAATAAAAGGAAAATTAATCAACTCCTCTCCATGAAAATGCAAGATGAATTGAAGAAACCGAAGGAGGGAGGGATCATTCAGCCCACAAGGTATTCATCTTGGGTTGCAAACCTTGTGCCAGTCAGAAAGAAGAATGGAGATATCAGACTTTTTGTAGACTTCAGAAATCTAAATAGAGCTTCACTAAAAGACAATTATCCTTTTCCAAACATGGAGAACATGTTGCAGTTAGTGACTGGATCTGAATTGTTATCCACCTTGGATGGTTTCTCTGGCTACAATCAGGTTGTTTTCAAGGAGTTAGAAAGATTTAAAACTACCTTTACCACTCCTTGGGGAACATATGTTTATGTGAGAATGCCTTTTGGTCTCATGAATGTTGGAGCTACTTTTCAAAGAGCAATGGATGTTGCTTTTGTTGGTTATATAAATGACTTCATTGTAGTTTATCAGGATGATGTGACTATGTTTTCAAGGAGCAGAAAGGACCACTTGCATTTAGAAAGGATGTTGATCAGATGTAGAGAGTTTGGAATCTCTCTCAATCCAAAGAAGTGTCACTTTGGGGTGAAAAAGGCCAAGCTACTTGGTCATATTATTTCAAAGGTTGGTGTCATGATTGACCCTGAGAGAATAGAAGCAATCAGTAAGGTGCCAATTCCAAAAACAAAGAAGGGCATCCAATCTTTCTTTGGGAAAATCAATTTCATTAGAAGGTTTATGTCCAATTTTGTTGAGTTAACTCTTCTTATCACATGCATGTTAAAGAAAGATAAATTTATCAAATGGGAGGAGGCTATTGTTCAAGCTTTTGAAGGAATCAAAGAAACACTTAAACATGCACTTGTCTTGGCAACTCCGAATTACAAAAAGCCTTTCCAAATTTTCTCCTTTGCTTCTAAAAATACTATTGCATTTGTTTTGCTCCAAAAGGATGAAGATGGGGCTGAGAGGCCTATTGCTTTCTTTAGCAAGGCATTACAAGCTATTAAGTTGAAATATACAATCATGGAAAAACAAGCATTTGCCTTAGTGAGAGTAAAAAAAGGTTTCAGGCCTTATATCTTAAGTTCAAACGTTGTTTCTTATGTTCCCCACACAATGGTAAAAGATGTCCTATTAGAGATAGAGATTTCAAATCAAGAGATGTTAGGTGGGTTAATAAACTGCAGGATGTATGATATGGACATCCAAACCACAAAGTTAGTATGAGGTCTTGGGTCTTGCCAAGCTCATGGTCCTACTGAGGGTAGCCTTATCAAGCTCTATGGAAGAAAATGAAGTATGTTGCATCTAATTGCAGATGATCTTAAATAATGCTTCCTATGATCTAAGTGTTTTTTGATGATGTAATGATGTTGACCTCAGACACTTATTGGTATCTTGACTGATGGTAAAGAACAATAAGAAAGAGATCAGTCAAAGCTGCCTTCTCAATAGGTTACATCATCATTGACTTTGGACCTGGCTATGGAAGAACCTTGAAGCTTTCCTCTTGAAGTGTGTAACTGGAAGATGGTGCTGGTAAAGTAATTCTTGATTTCTCCTAGCTTGGAAGAGTTTGTGGAGGACCTTCAAGCTTACTTCTGGAATGGTTACTAACAACATTGCTAAAGTATTGAGAGCCCTAGTTATTGGTGTCCTGAGAATTTTCATGGAAGTAACCATGGTGATCAAGGACATCATGTGTAAAGGGTGCCATTCAGAGCTAGTTGTCAAACAGAATAAGAAAGCTTGTATGCTACAAAAAATTAGTGGAGCCTGAAACAATATGAAGCTCCTTTCAAACAGTGGGGGATGGACTTCATTGGTGATGATTTGAGATCCTTCAATATTGCTGCACCATGATAGAAGTTTCAATGCTAGCTACTAAAAATTTGGTACAAAGATGGGGTCAAGATTTAGAGATTGCACCATTTCACCTTATTGTGAGTACAATGTTGAAGTGTTAACTAGGCCAGTTGTCCCTGACAACATCAAACATTGGCAAGTGTTTAATGATGATGCTCAAGTGCAAAGGTTCCTATGAAATCAAGGTGAGTTTGTAGATCAGCATATTGATTGGGAACCAATGGTGTGTGTGACTGAAGGAAGAGAGAATTTGTTTGGAAAATATATTATCTAATTGAAAACTAACACCATTCCTAGAGGTCTTATTGCTCTTGAGTCAAATTTTAGCACTGCTGATTGCATTATCAATAGAAACATGTCTACCTCAAGGGATGTGGAAGAGCATGACTTGGGAATAATGGATAAACCAAGAAAAGTTTGGTTGGGAAGCAGTCTAAACAAAGAGGAGAAACAGTCTTATGTTCAGTTGTTAAAGAAATATCAGGACTATCTTGCATGGTCATATTCAGAGCTGAAAGCATATAGAGAAGACTTATTTCAACATGAGATCCCTCTTGAAAAAAATGCCAAACCATTCAAACAAAAACAAAGGCCAATTTATCCACTCCTCTCCATGAAAATGCAAGATGAATTGAAGAAACTGAAGGAGGGAGGGATCATTCAGCCCACAAGGTATTCATCTTGGGTTGTAAACCTTGTGCTAGTCAGAAAGAAGAATGGAAATATCAGACTTTGTGTAGATTTCATAAATCTAAATAGAGCTTCGCTAAAGGACAATTATCCTTTGCCAAACATGGAGAACATGCTGCAGTTAGTGACTGGATCTGAATTACTGTCCACCTTGGATGGTTTCTCTGGCTATAATCAAGTTGTTTTCAAGGAGTTAGAAAGATTTAAAACAGACTTTACCACTCCTTAGGGAACATATGTTTATGTGAGAATGCCTTTTGGTCTCATGAATGCTGGAGCTACTTTTCAAAGAGCAATGGATGTTACTTTTTTTGGTTATATAAACGACTTCATTATAGTTTATCAGGATGATGTGATTGTGTTTTCAAGGAGTAGAAAAGACCACTTGCAACATTTGGAAAGGATGTTGATCATATGTAGAGAGTTTGGAATCTCTCTCAATCCAAAGAAGTGTCACTTTGGGGTGTAAAAGGCCAAGCTACTTGGTCATATTGTTTCAAAGGATGCTATCATGATTGACCCTGAGAGAATAGAAGCAATCAGCAAGGTGCCAATTCCAAAAACAAATAAGGGCATCCAATCTTTCTTTGGGAAAATCAATTTCATTATAATGTTTATGTCTAATTTTGCTGAGTTAACTCTTCCTATCACATGCATATTAAAGAAAGATCAAGTTATCAAATGGGAGGAGGCTACTGTTTAGGATTTTAAAGGAATCAAAGAAGCACTTAAACATGCACCTATCTTGGCAGCTCTGAATTACAAAAAGCCCTTCCAAATTTTCTCTTTTGCTTTTGAAAAATACTATTGCATTTGTTTTGCTCCAAAAGGATGAAGATGGGACTGAGAATCCTATTGCTTTCTTTAGCAAGGCTTTACAAGCTTCTGAGTTGAAACATACAATCATGGAGAAACAAGCATTTGTCTTGGTGAAAGCAACACAAGTTTTCAGGCCTTATATCTTAAGTTTAAAATTTGTTGCTTATGTTCCCCACACAATGGTAAAAGATGTCCTATTAGAGATGGAGATTTCAATCAAGAGATTTAGGTGGGTTAATAAACTATAGGAGTATGATAAGGACATCCAAACCACAAAGTTAGTAAGAGGTTTGGGTCTTGCCAAGCTCATGGTTGAGAGTAACTTGCAGACTGTGGAAGTAAATGAAGTAGAGGAAGAAAGGGCAGATGTTCTTAAAAATTTGGTAAGATCTAAGTGGTACAAGGATATAATATTTTACCTCAAACACTTATGCTATCTTGATTATTTAAATAAAAATAAAAAAGAGCCCTCAAGCTGGCTTCTCAAAAATACATCATCATTGACTTTGGGTTGGCTTGGAAGAACCTTGAAGGTGTCCTCTTGAAGTGTGTAACTGAAGATGAAGCTCCCAAAGTAATTGTTGATTTCCATGGGGGAGTTTGTGGAGGACACTTTTCTGGAAGGGTTACAACACACAAAGTTTTGAGAGCTAGTTATTGGTGGCCTACTCTTTTCAAGGATGTAACCATGCTGATTAGAAGATGTGAAAGCTGCCAACATTTCTCTGGAAGAATGAAAGCTTTAGGCTCCCTTCCTTTGCAGCCTGTATCAATTGAAGCTCCTTTCAAACAGTGGGGGATGGACTTCATTGGTGAGATTTCAGATCCTTCTAGTGCTGGCCATAAGTGGATTCTTGTAGCCACTAATTATTTTACAAAGTGGGTAGAGGAAATCCCCACCAAGAAAGCAACACACCAAGTTGTTATGGACTTCTTGTTGAATCATATCATATGCAGATTTGGTGTGCCAGTCAAGATTGTGGCCGATAATGCCATGTGTTTCAAAGCTAAGCCTTTGATGGCAATGTGCAAAGAATATGGAACCAATCTGACTTATTATTTAAACTATAATCCCCAAGGAAATGGACAAGTTGAGTCCAGTAATAAGAACTTGTTGAAGATCATTAGGAGAAACTTGGAGTTGAACAAGAGAAAGTGGGGTGAACAAGTGAAATTTGAAATTTGGGTTGATAGAATCACTACCAAAAGAGTTACTAGAAGGAGCCCCTTTGAGTTGGTATATGGAACTCAAGCTTTTCTAACCTTACATCTATAGTTATCTTCATTTTAGTTTGTTCAACAACTTGAGGATCAAGAAGTTAGTCCATATGAAGCAAGGATCAATCAGATTGTGGAGCTAGATGGAGAGAGAAGAGCATCCCACCAGAGGCATGTCAGATTCAGAGAGAAGTTGAAAATATTGTTTGATAAGAAGGTCACTCCTAGGGAATTCAATATTGGAGATTTGGTTTTGTTATGGGACACCAGAAATTAAGATAAGGGCAAACATGGAAAATTTGATGCATTATGAATGGGCCCTTACTCCATTGACATTAGAATTGGTGAGCATACCTTTTTTCTCAAAGATTTAGATGGGGAATTATTTGAATTACCTGTTAATGGTAGGCATCTAAATAATTTCTTAGATTAATCCCCAAATTTGAGGTATGCACAGCTTGTACAGTGTATAGTGTTTGGTTTTTCGCTTTGTTTTTGGTGTTTTGTCAGTTTGTGGTTTTTCTTGTTGTGTGACAGCCATTTTTGTCAGGTTCTCAGCTAGTTTTCAGTGATTTTAGCTCGTGACTCCTTTTCCCAATGGATTGTTTTGGTACTTGGTCTACGTTGTTCTTGTGGCACTCACTAGGAGTGCCCATCCCTGAGCTGGAGCTGATGTTGGTGTCCATTTTGATCCTCTATTATTTTTCCCTAATTTTCCTTTCACTCGGTATCTCTTGAAACATTTTCTATAGTTTTAATGGGTGAAATGAAGCTGCTGCCTCTGTTTCCATGCCTTAATCCATTTGACAATCATTTTCCATGCCTCATTTGTGAAGAAGCACCCATGCATGCCTTGTTTGTGCCATAATTCTTCCAAGTTTGCGGGCTATGTCATGTTCTCCCTTTTGCTTGATCGTGAAAAAATCAAAATTGGTCATTTTATACCAATATGCCTTCAAAAATCCCTCCCCATGGTCGAGACTTGCATAAAATCAACTTCCCCTTATTTTTTGAGTGAAAAATCCATTGCCCATGAAGAAAAATCAAATTCGGGCATATCTGGTAAATTCTGTGTTTTTTGACGGTCATACGGTTTTCATTTAAATGTCAAAATTAAGCTCAAACAATGTCCCTACATGGCCTCTTCTGGTTGGACACGAATCGATAGATTTCTTTGAAAAACTTAGCCATTTTCGGCTTTGGGAAAAATTTCAAAATTCCCCCCACAACCCCGCAAGGGGACACATGTCATGTTCTCATGCGAAGGTGAAGGAGTGGGCCGATGGGGAACTTAGGAATTTTTGTGGCCTTTTGGAAAAGGGGAAAAAAGGTAAGGAAAGGCCCGTGGGTCCGCAAAGGAGCCATAGTTTAACACGTGGTGGATGTAGAAAGAAGTGCGGGCTGTAGAGGTAAAAGGGGATTTTTTCCCCTTTTTGGCAAAAGGAGTTAAGGCAAAAGTTTAATCCGCAGGCCCATAAACAAATCAATGAGTGACACATGGATGGTAGAGTAGACAAGGCGGGTTAGCGAAGGTAGGAGAGAATTTTTTCCCTTCTGCAAAAAAGACTCAGAATCAAAATTTGGAGCGCTGGCCCGCGACGAATCACAAGGAGACATGTTGCGAGGGAGAAATCAGAGGTGCGGGCCCGCAAGGTAAAAAGTGAAAATTTTCCAATTTTCCAAAAAAGATCAAAATGTGCAGAATTGAAGCACGATCTTAATGGGACCCACCATGTGCCACGTGTTAGCTCCAAAATTCTAAGGCAGAGGGGCAGGGGAAAAAGTCAAAATTTTCCATTTTTCCAAAAAAATTGAAAAGTTAAAAAATGAACCCAAATTTGTTCCCAATCATAGTTTGACATGTGGAGGGCCCATATTGAAGAAGAAAGAGAAGATCAAGGGCAACTGTGCATTTTCATTTTTGGCGGCCATTTTTCCTCCAGGAAGCTTGGAATAAAAGTTTTGCATCAAATTTCATCAAATTTTTGGTGATTCCATGTTGTTTTGGCTTTCTAATATCATTGGAATCGGTTTCATGACTCAATTTGTAGATTTGAGGTGTTTTTATAATAAATTTTTACTCAGCCCGAGAAAGCACGTGGAATGTCAAATTGAAAGTTGCAGAGGTAGTTTTAAAGGGTGAAATGATGAGAGGGAAGGCATCTGCATGCCTTGATGATGAAAAACATGCCTCCAAGAAGGATAATGATCCAAATATTTGTAATAATTCACCATTTTAGAAACACCTGGTAACTCTTGTTGCAAATTTGTTAAATGCCATTTTCAGTGAATCATGAGAAATGTTTGTAACAGAATTGATCCCTTGGCATTTTATTTTCTTGGGAAAGAAGGATCCAAGGTGGCAAGAGATATATAATGCATGTTAGGAGACATGTAAGGGGTTGGGAAAAAAATGAAAATCACGAGAAAATTCTAAGAGAAAGCTCATCTTCTGAGAAACCCACCAAAGAACCAGGATAATTTCTTCTTTGTTGGATCTTCATGTATGTGAGTTGGTTACAAGTATATAGCCATCACACAGCTCTGAGATTTTTCATGAAACTCTCCCTTATTGATGAATCGAACAAGATTTTGAGTTAATCTATGTTTTTCTGGGCAATATGGTGTCTGTTATCATTTGTAAATGCCTGTAAATAGTTTTCATTATTCTTGTTGCAATCTTGCATTGAAAGTCTTTAGAAATCACACAGGATCTCCATTTCTAGTTGGTAGTTTAGTGGCATTTGCAATCTCATATTCAGAAGAGCCTTCATCTGATAAGGAGATAAACAAATTTAAAATCACTTTACCTTCCTTGACTACAGAGATTGCTTGTAAGCCTCTAAGGGCACCTTAGGCATGGTTTGATCAAGGTTTTTTGTGTTTAATTGAGTTCTTTACTTCAAGATTTTGTGGTGGGTTCTCAAAGATTGTGTGAAGAGTGCTACCTGGGCTTCCATTTATGCCTCTTCTGGTTGAAATAATGTCCTGATTATTTGAAGCATTTTATCTGATAGTTGTTTCAAGTATTGTAGAGGTTGTTAAAGATCTGATATATCCTAGTTTTTCTCATCAATACCCCACCAAAAATTCATTCTAAACAACCCATCCTACCCATACTACCCCTACATCTACATTATGTGTCAACAAAAGAATACAATTGTAAGGATATTACTTGTATAAATCAGAACATATACAGAAGAATAACATGAAAGAACACCAAAATTATGACAATATGCTCATTTAATAGTTTTTCCACTTTGAGGGGGTAACCTCCAAACCATACAATAACACTCCAATACTCAATATGATGATTAAATACAACCTTCTAACCCCTATATATACCATTCTAACCTATGGCCAATACTAAGGCCGACCTCCTAAGCATAATAAATCATAAATGAATGATATAATAAGATAAGGGGATGTGTGCCACATGTCGGCATCTCCATCAACCCATATACATTATAATATTATATCCCAAGGTACATAGCAACAATCCATTTACAAAAATGCACAAATCAAATCAGAATCATACCATGTCTCTAGCAGCCTCAGGCTTGTCTTAAAAGCATTTCCATCATTTAGTAGTGAAAGATCTGTTGAGTTTGAATAATGGAAGATTGATCATGTTTTCCCAAGGCCATCTCCATACAATATGCACAGTATAAGGATATCTCCACCTCCTTCATAAAACAAAGGCTGTAATATAGGTTCTCTTACCTTGGTTGAAAGGCACAACCTAAAATAGTGAGGGTTAGATCAAAATCCTTTCAAGGGGATACCCACTCCTTCAAATCTTGAGTGCCAACAAGTCAAATAGATTGCTCCCCTGGCTACAAAATGACATATAAATCATCTATCTACCTCTGAGTGTCTTGCAAAATCCATGATGTTGCTCAAGTTGTGAAGGAGATTAAATCCGGGTACCAATAGATCTAATCCTTTCTTGAAGGGTGAAAGGCCCCAATGGGAAACAAAAGGGTCAAAATTCAAACTTTATCACCACAAATCTGATGTTCCAAAAAATGGCAAATGACTTGGTTGCCTTGAAGAAGCAGCTATCTCATATCACAATGTGGAATGCTTCAAGGAGACCAAACCCTCCAGATAGGCCAGGGATTGCTCCACCCCCTCGTCGGATTGCTCTTGAATCCCCACTAGTTAATGCCATCTGTGACACCAAAGATCTAGAGTTGGAAGCAGAAATTGATGAAACTAAAGAAGAAAATATGGAAGATTGTGAAAACTATCTTGAGATTGAGGAAGTTGATATGCATAATGGCCTGATTGAGTATGTTGATGATGAAGATGAAGGTGATGAATAAGTTCCAAGTTTCTCATGTGTTGTTTTCACTCGTGATCAATCTAAGAAAGGGATTTCAGCCCCAATAGTTGCAGAAAAGGATAAGAAGAAGAATAAAGAATATTGTCCTTCAGAGGTTGCATAGAATAAAATCATCAATAGAGGATCACCATTACCACCTTCCATGGAATCAACCAAAGAAAAACCAAACTAACTAGTTACCAAAGAGCATGCTACTATACCAAGGAAGTCATTTGATTCTTCTTCTAGCTCAAAAGTTTCTAAGAATAATTCTCTTCTAAATGCTGGTCCTGCAAAAACATCTAAAGTTCAGTCAATGGCTACACCCTCACCCCTTTCCAAGCAAATTGTTACATCTGAAAAAGAGAACCCAACACCAAAAGTAGCAAAGTATCTACCATGTAGATCTTCCTCCATTTCAAGAGCCTCTTCCTCACCCACCATTACCCCATTTGAATTTGTAGAACATGCAATCAAAACCAAAGTCCATCTCTTTGAAATAGAATACCTACAAACACATCCTACCCAATTTGATAGATTCATTAATGCAGTTCGTGGTGGTAACCCTATCTCTTCAAGTCCAAATTATAAAGGATCACTCCCCACACCATCCACACCACCTTCCCAAAAAATTCTATCCCTCAGTGCCTCCAACATCAACAGAGTTGAACCTTTCTACATATCACTCCTCATTAAAGGATTCCAACTAATAATTGCATCATAGATTCTGGAGCGTCAGACAATGTGATGCCAGCCAAAGTTGCAAATGCTCTAGGCCTCACTTTGACCCAAGTAAATGGCACATGCTACTCAATGGAATCCAAGCAAGTTCCATTGGTAGGAAGAATCAAGGATGTATAGGTGGCACTAGCTGATTTTCCAGACAAGAAGGTGCTCTTGACCATAATGGTAGAAGACATCCCAACATATTTTGGTATGCTTTTGAGAAGAAGTTTTTGCAGATATCTAGGTGGAGAAATAAAAATGGATTATTCATCTGCAACTATTCCACTAAAATGTGAGATGAATAAGTTGCTACCAGTAAGAACGATGAAGTTCATAGTATGAAAGTCTGATGATCCAAAAGCAAACATTCTCTTTCAAGATTGTGGGCTAGGAAACTACTTCCTCACATCAAAAAAAGAGGAGAAATTTCCACTTCTCATGGAGGAAGAAGAAGATCAAATTTAGATAATAGAATTTTATGGTAGTCATTCAAAGTAGGTTTAGGAGCTGGTGTAGTATTGTACTCTCCTTCCAATGACATGTACCCTTTTTCCTACAAGCTGTAATTTGATAATACAAACAACACTACATAGTATGAAACATTTCTCTTAGGCATGAATGTAGAAGAGGACATGGGAATCAAGAAGCTGAGATGCAAAGGTGATGCAAAGATTTTGGTAAAGTAGGTCCACCAACAATATCAGGTGAAACATCCAAGGCTCAAGCATTACATAAACAAAGTGTGAGATTGCATTGAATCTTTTGATGCATTTTCCATTGAAGCTATTCCAAGGGAGCAAAATGAAAAGGGTGATTCTCTTGTAGTATCATCTTCCATAGTGACACCTCATCCTTCTTTTGGTAAAGAAAAAGTGACCATTGAAATGGTATTCTAGCCTAGTGTACCATACAATGAAAATCATTGGCAAGTCTTTAATGATGATAACCAAATTCTATCCTTTTGGAGCAAAGGGATAATTTCAATAATCTCTTCTTCGAAGGAGGTGAAAATACACAATAAGAAGCAGTCCCTGAAAAAGAGAAGGAAGGAATTGAAGGGATTGATGATGAGGGAGTAATCAAATTGAAAGGGAACAAAATTCCCAAAGGCCTAGTCTCTTTAGAAGACCTCTTTGACAAAGATAGATTCATTCAAGAGAAAGAAAAGCAATCTTCTCGGTGCCCATCTGATTTTGATAAAGAAAAAGTTAGTACCCTAGAGGAGCCAAGGATGGCCAATATCAAAAATTTTTGCTCACCTGAAGAAAAAAGAAGGTTTGTTGCATTACTCAAGAAATAATCAAATGTTTTGGCCTACTCTTATGATGAACTCAAATCCTTCCAGCCAAAAGAAATGCATCACTCAATTCCTTTGAAGCAGGGTGTTAAGCCCTTCAGGCAGAAACAAAGGTTGTACAACCCAAAGATTGCTGATACCATCAAGGAGGAGGTAATGAAGATGCTTAATGCAAGGATCATCTTTCCCATCCACCATTCAACGTGGGTGGCTAACATTGTGCCAGTGTAGAAGAAGAATGGTGAAATAAGGATATGCATATAATTTCGCAACTTGAACTAGGAATCACTAAAGGACAATTATCCTCTTCCTATCATGGACCATATCCTACAAACAATCACTAGATCTGAAATTATTTCATTACTTGATGGATTCTCAGGATCCAATCAAATCAAAGTGGCAGAGGAAGACCACACCAAGACAACCTTTACAACACCTTGGGGCACTTTTTCCTATAGTAGAATGCCTTTTTGGCTAATCAATACAGGAGATACATTCCAAAGGGCGATGGATTTTACCTTTAAAGATATAAAGCATTGCATTGTCATATATCTTGATGATCTCACAGTATTTTCAAATAAGAGGGGAGATCATATCTATCACTTGGAACAGGTACTTGCAAGGTGTAGGAAACATGACATATCACTAAATCCAAAAAAGTGCATTTTTGGAGTCACATAAGGAAAATTATTGGGGCACATTGTGAACAAACATGGAGCACACATTGATCCTGAGAGGATTAGAGCCATTCAAGCATCAGCCCTACCCACAAACAAGAAGGGATTTCATTCATTCTTTGGAAAAGTAAACTTTCTTCATCGTTTTGTGCCTGAGTTTGTTGAATTGACAAAGCACATCACTTCCATGATGAAACCTCAAGTAAGTTTTAAATGGAAAAATGAAGGGAAGGAAACATTTGAAGAGATCAAGAAATCCATTTCCAAGGCTCCAACCCTTGTGTCTCCAGATTTTGACAAAGATTTTATCATGTATTGTTATGCATCAGAGCATACACTTTTTATTGTTCTCGTTCAAAAAATGATGAAGATGTTGAAGCACCTATTGCTTTCATGAGTTTTCATTTGAAGAATCATGAGCTAAAGTACAAACAATTGGAGAAGCATAACTATGCAGTGGTCAAGGCTGTAAAAAACTTTAGGTTTTACATCCTTAATTCTCATATAGTGGTGATGGTCCCTGACAGTGCAATCAAGTCCATTTTGACTCAGCAATACCCTAGAACTAAGAGGGGAAATTAGATTACAAAGACTCAAGATTATGATTTGGAGATTCAACCTTCTAATTTGGTAAGGGGAAATGGCTTGTGTAAGTTGATTGCTGAAGATGAAACTCTCAAAGTTCAACATGGCGAAGAAACATGTACTTGCTCAACTTGTTCAGAAGACAACCCATTGGCTCTCTTTGTCACCACTACCGATGAGTGGCATGGTGATATTGACTATTACCTAACTTATGGAGAATTCCCTCCCCACCTTGATTACAAGCAAAGGAGAACACTCAAGATGAAGGCAACTAAATTTGTGATATGGAATCATGCCCTTTACAAAAGAGGCCTAGATGGTTGTTTCCTTAGGTGCATAGATAAAGAGAAATAAGAAAAGTTTCTTAAAGCATACCATGACCAAGCATGTGGTGGGAATTTTTCAGCAATGGTCATTGCACACAAGATCCTACGAGGAAGGTTTTATTGGCCCACCATATTTTTAGACAATCGAGATTGGGTTTCTAAATGTAGAGCATGCCAACAGTTTGTTGGAAGACCATGACTCGCTGCATTACCACTCAGGCCTGTGGTTATTGAAGAACCATTTCAACAATGGGGGCTAGACTTCATTGGTGTTCTGAACCCTCACTCAAGCGCGGGGTACACCTATGTACTCATAGCAACAGAATACTTCACCAAATGGGTGGAAGCCATTCTAGCCAAACAAGCCAACATTGAAACAATATGTAACTTCATCAAGGAGAATATCATAATCCATTTCGGAGTTCCACAGAAGATTTTAGTAGATAATGCTACCTATTTCTCTTTAAGAGATCTGACTGAGTTTTTCTATAGCTACAAAATCTCCCTAGCTCATTCTTCTTACTACTATCCATAAGGAAATGGATAGGACAAATCAAGCAACAAGAACATTGTGACCATTATGCACAAGCTTGTAGACGAGAATCAAAGGAATTGGCACAAAAGGTTGTACGATGCATTATGCATAGATAGGATCACTCCCAAGAAGGTGATAGGTATGTCTCCATTCCAACTACTGTATGGGGTTGAAGTAGATATTCCCCTCACAATTGAGATGTGAGCTCTCAAGTTGCTACAGGAAATAGAAGATGGTCAATACAAAGATTCCATAGACAAAAGGATCCTATTTATGGAGAAGCTGGAAGAAAATATATTCCGGGTGGTGGATCGAATCAAAGAACAAGTGAAGAATATATTTGACAAGAGGTTCAAGGTAAGAGAATTCAAGGTTGGAGACTTTGTCCTACTATGGGACAAGAGAAGAGAACCAAAGGGAAGCCATGGAAAGTTTGATTCATTATGGCTCGGCCCATTCCAAATTCATGGAGCTTGTGGTGAGAATGTTTTTCTCCTCTCATACTTGGATGGAACACCATTGGAATTGCCTCGAAGTGGGAAATACTTGAAACTGTATCATCAGTGAAAGTGGGTTGTCCCCCGCCTTGTACCATAGGTGATTTCTTGGTGTGTTTCCCTTTTTGTTGTGTGGTTTTGTTTCCCCTTCTATTGTGTGTCATGTGTTTCCTTCCTTTTATGTGCTTGTGTGTTTCCTTCTTATGATCTTTCTTTCTCAGAATTGTACATGAATCTGTAAGGCCTAATGGATAAGGCACTTGTCTTCACCATGCTCAGTCCATGCCATGTCCCCAAGCTAGAGCCAATTGTTGTCTCCTGAAAACCACTTTTTGTTTTCCAAGTTAAATTTGAAATTTTGAGCTCTCGCCCTCCTAAAGTATTTAAGCCAAGTTGAAAGTTTGAAGAGATAGAGAAATCCATGCCCTAGAGTTGTTTCAAATCCCCAGTTTGCTTGTTTTGATAAATTTTCCATTTTCCTGTTTGGATGAGCGAAAATTTTATTGTTGTCCTCATTTGAATGAAATTGTCAATATTTCTATGCCCCTGGATCATCAAACCTTATATTGTTTTTAATTCCTTGCCTTGCGAAAGAAATTTGAAAATCAAGCGTGAAATGGTGGAGTTTTCTTCTTCTCTACATTTTTTTTCACAGTCGAGAACGATGGGCGTTTTCTTCCCCATCAAATTTTAGCCCCATCCTTCATGGGTACGTGGACATATCTAAGTGGAAGTGGGTCGGTGGAGAAATTTGTGTTTTTTAGCGTCTTTGTAAAAAGGTGAAAAGTTAAAATGTGATCCATAACCCCGATCAGGCTTAAAGGAAAAAGTCAAATCTTTGAGCCCATCATTGGAAAGTCAAAGCATGGAGGTAGATCGTCAAGGAGATTTAAGATTTTGAGACTCTTTATAAAAAAGTTGAAAATTTGAAAAGTGACTCGTAACCCTTATCAGACTTAAAGGAAAAAGTCAAATCTTGAGCCCATCGTTGGAAAGTCAAAGTAGGGAGACGCACCGTCAGGGAGATTTGAGATTGTGAGCCTCTTTGTAAAAAAGGTGAAAAGCTTAAAAGTGACCCACATCCCCAATCATGCTATAAGGGAGAAAGTCAAATATTAAGCCTGCATCAAAGGTCAAAGTAGGGATGCAGGCCGATGGAGTAATTTGTGTTTTTAAGCCTGCATTAAAAAAAGGGTAAAGTTAAAAAGTGACCTGCGACTCCTTTTCTAATCAAGTGAAGCCACGTGTCATGACCATATCAAAAGCGGGTGAGAGGGCCAAAATGTTCCAAAATGCCATTTCTCCAAAAGGCACAAAATGCAAAAGGCATCCTTTGCACCAGTTCTAGTAAATTTCTCCCATGTGTACAATTCTTATCTAAGGTTTCAAAGGTAATATGAATGGTTCAAATTCAAAGTTACAAAACAAGTGTAACGACTGTATTATTTTTTCTTCACGAATCAAGAATCTGAATGGACGTGAATGATTGAAAAGAAATTGTAAACCATTTCTTGCTAACAAAGAAGAAGTTGTAACCATTTCTTGGAGGAGATTTAATGGATTCTTCACGCCATTGTAGAGCGTGGGCAATTGATCTTGGAAACTCAAGAGTATATTGTACTTTGAGAGAACAAAGGAGATAGCCATTTTCTTTTGTTTCCCCCCTTATTCTCAAATTCCTCCATTTCTCCACTATGTACAATTTATGTTTAAGCAAAAATACAAGAAGACGGATTTTTTATCCTCTTTGATGAGGAGATTTCATAAACTTTGAGTTCGTAATCTTATCTCGTCTGGTTACCATTTGTAGAGTTTTTTCTTCTCATGAATGCATGTGACGAATTTTCTAACTAGTGTGTGTAGGAATATGATTTCCTACCTGCAACATTAGTTCTCCTACCTCTTTTCTTACTCCCTTTCTCATTTTTAGACAAATTTCTCTCTCACAAATATCTGCAAGCTTTGCCACAGGGTTAGTGGAGTGCCCCTATTGGATCCTCGACCAAAAGGCCACCACAGAAATCCACATTTTCTCACGCTTGCATATACGGTAGCTGCACTAGTTAACTAGAGGGACTTATATTCCCAGAGCGTTGGCAAGGAATCTACAAGTTTTTCCACCAGACAAATTTCCTCGCCAACAGGTTAGATCCACCTACTCCTCTCCAATAACCTGCAAAACCAAGTAAAATGCAAACAAGATGAAAATCTAGGAAATTATGAGCATAATGGGGGCATTCTCCCAATTCTTCATGTGTGTTTGGGGTGGGGAGGAAGGGGGGAATAAGGTTGTATTTATAGGTTTCTGGATTGGGATTAATTCGGGGAAGATAAATAATCATGTTTTAGAGATAATTGGTGAATAGTAGTGAATGGTGTTGGAATGGTGCATGAATAGTACATGCACTTTGGAAGTGGAGGTCTAGTGGACAAATGACCCTATTATTTTATTTGATCATGGAAGATAATGAGAGATTTGATCATATTATTTTATTCTAATAGTGGGGGAATGAGGAAAAAATCAAAATATTTTATTCTGGTGGTGGGGGGTAGTTGTGGATAAATCATAATATTTTATTTTGATGGTGGAGGACATGAGGATAAATTAGAATATTATATTTTGATGATGGGGGACATGAGGATAAATTAGAATACGTTATTCTGGTAATGGGGGGTAATGAGGACAAATCAAAATATTTTATTTTAATAGTGTGGGGTAATAAGGACAAATCAAAATATTTTATTATGAATATATTACTTCCTTGAATTCCCAACGTGAAATGTTTCATCTTCCCATTTGAATCTGCATATGAGGAAAAATTAGAATATTTTATTTTGATAATGTGGGGTAATAATATTATTTTGTTCTAATAGAGTGGGGTGATGAGGATAAATCGTAATATTTTATTCTGATGGTCGGAGGCATGATGATAAATGAAACTATTTTATTCCGATGGTGGGGGTAGTGATGTGGAAAATGACTTGGAAGGTGATGTGGAGGTTTTTATTAAGTAATAAGGGAGGTTAATTAATTTATTAACATTAAATAACTAGATCTTAATTATTTATGGATTTCATGGGAATTAGATGAGAAAAATAATTAGTCGATTAATGTGGTGTTATATTATATTTGTTTTTTTTGGATTTATGAGACCCTATCCATAAAGTACATTTTTTAGTGTTTTCATTTTACCCCTTTTTGGGCTATGAGTTGTAGTAGATAGGATGTAACACAAAAACTGAAGACAAGATAGGGTCATCCAACCCTATGAAAATGGTTTTTGTGCATGTGAACTTAGATGGTTGACTTGATAGAGGAACCTAGTAATGTGATCGATAGGCTACTTCATCCAGAGAATATGAAGGGATCGATAGATTAATTTCACAAGAAAGAGACTTTGAGTCAATTCACTAAGGTAAGTGATGATTAAGTGTGATAACATTTTATAATAAGGTTTTGGAGTCATAGGTTGCCCCATCACAACATGAGAAAAAAGTGGTTTTTGATAAATGATAGAAAATGTACCTTATCAAAGGAGTGATCACTGAAAGAAGGGACGTGGTTTCCCTAATCATGTATATGTGAAAAATGATTGTAAGGATTCTTCTTAAGGTAAAAATTGAAATAAATTGTGTTTGGGAAGTGATTGAATGAAGAAAAGTGTATTCTCTAAACAACAAGTAGAACAATGCTTTTACTTGTGAGAATAAAAAGTGATTGATGGTAAATGTTATGTTATTATAGACACCAAATTTTGGTATCGCTTGTCCATCATTCCATGTCTGCTCCCCTTTATCTTCATCCTATACATACATTCCTATCTTCCTATTCAGATTCATATTTCCCCCTAAAATCCCATTTATCCCATTAATTACCATTTTCCCATCTTTATCTGATATTAATCCCACTATGAATTCACCTTCCCTAATCTATCCTCAATCACACTTAATTATTCCCAAACCCATCCATTAATCCTTTTATCATCCATAAACACCTCTTTTATCATCCCTAGGTCCAACCTTATTCCCATTCAATGCATTTCTATCTCCCAACCACTTTTAATCCTCCCAAGACACCCCTGGCTCGCATTAACCACATGAAACCATAATTTCACCTCATAAAGGCTCTTTGCATTGAGTTAATCACATCTCCACCGCCCATATTGACGGTCTTCCAAAGTCACTAGTGACCCATGCGGGTCATCATTGACCCTATAAATACCACCACACCCCCTCTCCTCATGATGCAATTTTGAGAGCTTGAGCTTTTTTATGAATTTTTCTTTGTTTCTCTCTCTTCTTTGGAGTTGTTGCTATCACCTTGGAGCTGGTTTGAGTATCTTGCATGCTACTCTTGGAGATTTTGGAGACTTTGAGATATTTTGGAGCCCCTTTTTTATTCCATCCCTCTTTTGCAACATCTTTGCAGGTTTATCAGCCATCTTGGAGCTCTTCCCTTGCATCAATTATTATCAATCCTTCCATTATCCTTCATTTTTCCACCCATATTACCCCATTAAACACTATATCCCTTCCTGATCATCTTCGAATCTATGCAATATTTGTCGACTTGACCCTTATCTATCTTATTATATATCATCCACCCTTTTAGCTATCTATTTTCTGATCCCATAGTCTCTTGGATCTCCTAATCTTTATATTCTACACATCTTCTACTTTAGATCTCATTTTCATCACACTTAGTCATTGTTGATCCAACCAAGTCATCATCGACCCTACTTCAATATATCCTATTTTCTGTCATCCATTCCATTTGTAATCTGTCTTGTTACTTCTTGAGTTCCTAAACCCCTCTACTTCTCTGATCCATGTGTTCAGAAGCCTAGATTTAACCTTTCAACGTAAGTTGTCATCGATTCAGCTCAGTCACCATTGATCTGATTAACCGGTATCACTTTTATCAATTTTCTTGCATCCTTTTTATCCTCATCAGATATAGATATTATGCATCATCTCATCATCAAATCAATCTCATATTAGTCCTCTATATTTTTATTTTTTGTTTTCTTTTTAGTTCGATCTACTGCAGTCGCCATCAATTATACTTATAAACCTTGGGTTGTCATCGACCAGCTCAGGTTTGGTTCAATTTATTATTATTTTGATGTTATCAGATATGCATCTTATATTGTTTAGCATATCTCATATTTTTTGCGTCAAGTCAGTAATTTGTTGTTTCCTATCATTTATCCATTATCTATTTGTTTATATTTTATCAAAAGTGGGTTGACATCCATCCCTAGGAAGTTTTCACTTCTCGGGACTGACATCATCAGGCAACCCACTCTCATATCTACTAATCATTTTCCTTGTTGAGTTTCTCTTTTTTATGCAGGTCATCGATCTCACTATGAGGAGGATTTTATGAGCCCATATCCATAATCATCTTATCAAGAGGTAGCCTTTAACCCTCTCATTATTGGAGTTTCTTGTTTTCTTTGTTATCATTTCACTAATATGAAACATGAGCAAGAAAATTAGATCAACATTCTAGCACACCCATCGGGATGCACCCTTTATCTTTGGCGAGTCTTTTCATTATCTTTCATTTCCATTTTCTATTATTTTCTTACTAACCTCATAGGTGGGAGATTCCCTTGCTTGCATACGTGGTAGATTGCTTGCTTGGAGCAACAACGCACTTGCTAAAATAAAAATAAAAGTAAAATTAAGATAAAATTATCCAGGTATTCCTCATTTTCCCCCCTATTTTCTCTTTTTGCATCTTTCTCCCTTCTCTCTGTGTGTCTTCATCGAATACAACACTTTGTTTTGGATTTAAAAATAACCTCTTCATACTTTCTTGAAAAAGGCCAATCCTTTTCATTCACTTCTTCCACACACATCCAAAACTCACACATCAATTTACAAATATTAAACACCTTCTACTCGGTGGAACTATTGGGATTTCATCACCTAATAACAAATCCTTTGCGGTGTTTTTCCCGCATTATAATTTTTTTGAATATCGGTATATTGGATAAATTCATGACACCCTTATCGTTGTGGTACGTGAAGTGCGGGAGTAGGCCTCAATATCAGGCCCTGTATCGGTAGTCATCACATATTTTAGCCTCATGTACCTTCAGGTATATCGAGGATGCCATCAAAAACAACCTAAAACCATCCATAATTTGGCTATTTTCTAGGTTTACATGCTTCTAATAAGAAATATAAATAACACTTTTTTGTGTGACTTATTTGAAATATCAAATATAAAAAAAGTTTCTTGTCTATTATTCCATCCCCATTATTACATGTTTTCAAGAAAGAAAAATGGAACAAGCCATGTCATCCAAAAAAATTCCTACTTCTAATATTTCCTCTCAAAAAACTTCAACCCTTTCCATTATTTCTTCCACCCTTTTGGTCACCTCCTCCTCGGTTTCCAAACCTATCATTTCTACCCTTCTGCTTCATGACTCCCATACCATCCCAACTAACACCAATATTACATCTAATCCCTTGATCTATCACCATTACATCCCCTCTAGATTGGCTACACCCCTATCTGCCACTTCTATGGGAGAATTTGGACCTCCCACCATCCCTCGCAAATGTGTGGGGTTACAAGAGCTCCTTGATGATAACCCCATAACCCTTCATGACTATCTTAACCATAAATCCACTAATATTCCTATTGAGGGAACCCCTCTTCAACAACTCTATGCTTATCATTCTCAACTCGAATCGACTCAATTCCTCACCTATTAACTTGTTGTCTACTTTCCTAAAGCCATGAGTGAGCTAGTAATGGCCCAACAGGAACACGTCCCCCACAAATCCTCCACCACTATCCCTCAAGCTCATCAATCCACTCATTTGGTGGTGCCCATTATACCCAGTCCATCTCGCATCAACACCATCCCCACTTCCTATATCCCCATCACATCTTTAAACACTATCGTAACCAATGTCCCCATCCACTCAATTCCTCACCTATCAACTCATTGTCTTCTTTCCTAAAACCATGAGTGAGCTAGTAATGGCCCAACAGGAACACGGCCCCCAAAAAAACTCCACCACTATCCCTCAAGCTCATCAATCCACTCAGTTGGTGGTGCCCATTATACCTAGTCCATCTCACATCAACACTGTCCCCACTTCCTATATCCCCATCACATCTTTAAACACTATCATAACCAATGCCCCCATCCACAATTCTCAAGAATTTCAATTACTTCCTCCTCCACCCAAATAACATGATCAATTTTTTATCCCTATATCTACATCCCATGTCTATACAAATTTCATCACCTCACAACCACATCCTTTTGAATCAACCCAAACTCACCAACCTATTTTTCGAAGTGTCTTTCACCACGTGTTCCCCAATCAATCTACCCAAACATCTCAACCACCCTATACCTACATCCCAACTCATCGCATGTAAAATAAATTTAACATTCCCATCTCTCAACAACCAATACAATCTCATCCATCTCATTACATTGTTATCCCCTAACAACAACCCATCTCCCAACCTATTTAATCACAACCATTCAACTATCTCCCCCCTTATCAATTGCCTCCCTAAATGCCTACTCATCCTCAATCATATCAATCTCATCCGCAACCTAACCCACCCACTTCTTATATTCCACAACCTCATCCTTCAATATCTCATCCTCATACATCCAATGATCCCATAAATGATTTATTGAGTAGAATGGCCAATCTCAAATCCGTTACTCTGGGGTCTAATATCACCTTCTCTTATGAACATATTTGCAATGAGCCTATCAACACATCGGTTCCCATCAAGCCTTATCCTCCACACTGAGAACTCACAAATTTTTCTAAATTTAACAGTAAGGAGGACCCTCAATGACACCTTTGTACATTTAGGCATGCATGTTACTATTAGTGAAAGCTCACAACACCCCCAAAATGACCTATGGATCTACTTTTCTAAGGCAATGTCATTTGGTGTGAATGCACAACATTGAGCTTTCCCAAAGTGTGGGACCTTGCAAATTGAGAAAACTCTCTAGATTAAAGATGGTTCTTACTCCTCTATTTAGGTGTATGCATGCAATTCTTGCAGAGGTTTTGATTCAAAATTTCTACTCTAAAACTACCAAGGAGACAGGGTTGAGAGAAAAACATGGAAATGGAAACAAAACTAAGCAAAAACAGAAATGTGATACACCAAAGGAGTGTTGAACTCATTGCTTTGCAAAAATAGACACATATCATGGGGATGCAACAAAAAAACATGCAAAAATTACCAGAATGCAATGAAGGATCACAAGACAATGATAACTGCATGAGAGGATTGAAAATTGATCATAAAACATACATTATCATGCCCAAATTTGATACAATACGTTCCATTGGCAAAGAGGAAAAAACATGTTACAATCTCCATGGGAGGTATGAAACTCCTTCAAATCCACCTACTAAGGAGGAAAGAAGAGCTTGCAGAAGCAAGAACATCCAACCCTTTACAAATGAGCCAAAACTGGCTTTTAACACTCGAGCAGAAGGAAAGAAATGTGGAAAACACGAGTAAATAAATTTGAAACTCCAACCACCAACAAAACCCTTTAATCTTGCCTACAAAGTGATGGGCTTCATGGAAAAACCTATATGCCAAAGTACATTGCTTTGCAGAGCAAGAAAGAGGCCCATAATTCATTAATTTTGGTGGTTGGGGGTGTCTTCTGTGTTTTTTGCATGTCAGAGACGTTTTCCCATTTTTCTCCCACAAATATCCATCAAAAATTAAAATTGAACCCTCCATCATGTAGAGGATTTCATAAGATTTCCAATGATATAAAGAATGTGAAAATCTAAGCTTGGGATCAAAATTCATGCCTCTATGAAGATTTAGGGCAAAAATGGCAATTTTAGGGAAAAATTCGGGTTGGCGGGCTGAAACTTGAAATTTTTCCTCTTTTTTGAATTTGGAAAAATTTTCCCAAAAAATCCCTGTGCCCCATCACTCCACTACCACGTCACTTCCTGGTTTACCGATGGAATTGCGGGCTTAGACTTCACTTTTTTCCTTTTGATTTCTCATTGGGAAAAATTTCCCAAAATTTCCCCACACCGCGCTCTCCCGGTGACACGTGTCGGCTTCTGGTTCGGCCACGGGCTTCAAAACACATTTATCCCTCTTTTCCCGTCGAGGGAAAATTTTCCAACAATCCCTCGCCAGCCTGAGTTCTACACTGATGTGGACACGTGGTGCTTTTTCATCACTTGGTGGGGGTATGCCTCTATTTTTTCCTTTGCACCCTTTGCAACTTTTACAAAATTTCCCAAATCCTTCTACCGCCCCAACTCCCTATGCTGACTAGACATGTGGTCGCTTCCAGGATGCTCGATGGGCCTTCGTAAATTTTTCCATCGCGGGATCCTCCATGAGCCAGTGGACTGGTTTTTTCCTTTGTGCCTCCACCAAATCTTTGGAAAATATTTCAAATTTCCTTTGGCAACCCAACCTCCATTGCCATGTGGCATCATTTCATTGGCTGTGGACCTGTCAAGGGAAAATTTCCCCAAAAAACTCTGTCGAGCCATAACTTTCAAAATACTTGGAGTTAGGAGGAAAATTTTACCTTTCTGGAAAGGTGAGAAAAAATCCTATCTGATGGAGCCATTTCTAGAAACCCTTGAGTGTTTGAAATGTGTGAAAATTAAATTTGAATCACAAGGAAGGAAATAATGAATGCAAGTTATCCAAAATAAGCAGAGGGCTCATTTTGGATAACAATTTGGCAACTCTCAGGGGTCATCTGCTTGCTAGATGAATGATCAGTGGCCTTCAAAGCATCCATTCAGCATGGAGTCAAACTTGATGAACTGATTCTAATCTGACTATGAAAATATGACCTTTGAGCTATTTGGAAACCCACTGAAACTGAAACTGATCTTCACCAAAATGCCACTGAAATGGAATGTGCATGAGAAACACCAATACCACAAAAACTATGTACAAAATTGGAAATCATACATACCCCAAGTGGGATATGTAGAGTGTGAAAAATCACTTCTTCTACTAAAATCAAACCTACATACTCTACTCTAACTAGAAGTAAACGTAAGCTAAACAAACCCTGTAACTGGTTGTGAAAAATAGCTTCCTTTATTCAAAATGGGAAGCCATGCAATTGATTTGGAGCTGATCATGGCTGTTAGGATGAGTGGAAAATCAACAAGAAGCTGATCTTCTATGAAAATCAGCAAGGTGTCAACTGAAAACAAATCCAATACCTCTTTTAGTTGCTCTACATTTGGATTGAAGAGGTATGACAACTGATCTTTGGCACTTTGATGCTCATATTCATGCTTATAAGAAAGCATGACAAGTTGTGGCTTCTCCTTTGGCTCCAATGAAGCCAAATACCTTATTGGGAAAGGTTTGATTCATTTGATATGCCCATAGCTCTAATTTTTAACTCAAAAAATGGAGTCTTCTTGTAGACCTTCTTGGATGGATGATGTGGAAGAAGTGGTGAAGTTCTCTTGCTCTTTCTCTCCCTCTTCAAGTGAAGAACATGGAAGATTTGAATCTTCTAAACTTGGTTCCAAAAGGCTTTCATAAAACATAGGCTGCTGTTTTTCAATGTTCTCCTTTGTTGCAGCAGGCTCTTGATGTTGGAGAACCAATGGTGAGGAAGAAAATGTTGTAATTTTAGATGGTTCCTCATTTAAACATTCTTAGAAGTCTGATAAACAATCAAACTCTTCGCTGTCCCACTGCAACAAAGCTTTTCCCTCTTGCATGGTGACCTTCAAATATGCATTTTCTTCACCATGTGTAACTTCATTTTCAAACATGAAACTTGTCAATTCAAACTCATTGAAAAAATCAGATTTTTGGAGAGATGAAGTGGGGGAGAAACATGAAATATCTTGTGCCTTTTTCTCACAATTTGGACCTGTTTTATTCACCTCCATAATGGCTTCATCAATCAAATCAGCCCTTCAAATGAAAGAAAAAGTGTATCAACAATGCTTCCTTCTTCTGCTATTGCAAAAACTGAATTGATCTCATCCATTTGCTCCTCTTCAATGGGGTTTGCAGCTGTTTTTTCTTCCTGCATAATGATTGAATTTGTAGTGCAAATTAGATAAGCATTCTCTTTGGGCAAAGTGACAACATGGACACCCAACTCATCACCAATAGATTGCTGATTCTTTTCCTCTCGTTCTTGTTCTTCTTCTACTGCAAACTCAATCCCAACCACCACCTTTTCTTCAACTCCAACCTCCTCTTTAGGCTTCACCATCAAGGGGATTTTTTTAATCCCGAATTTGAGAGCCCAACTCTTCAGATTGTCTATCATTTCTTCTCTATTGGGTTCCTCTTCTTGCTGTTCTCCTTGACTGGTCTTCTGATTTTCATCTTCTCAACATGGAATCTGGGAATGACAAGAAGATGGAATGGGTTGATGACTCAATTGATTTTGTAATTGTTTGTGATGGTGGAGGAGGTAGAAACTCTTGTTTATTTGGAGGGAATGGCTGTTTGGAAGGGAAAAGAGTAGAGAAATTGAGGTGGGATGGGAGACTAGGAGATGGAGAAATGGAATTGAATTTTGGGACAACAGATGGAGAGTTTAAAACTTGAAACTGCTGAAATAAAATAGATTGGGAAAGAGGAAAATAAAAGGCATGAGATGGTGTGCTTACCCATTGACAAGGTTTGTGAATACTCCTCTCATACACCTCTATTCCTTCTATCTACTTTGCAAGTAATGGAAATGTTGCAACAATGAAGTCAAGTTTCTCTTGAGGGCTGTAATGCCTTAGAAAAGGTCCCACCCATGGATAGGGTGCTCTGTAATTGATTCCAAATGCTTTCATTTGTTCTTGAACCCTGGATTGCACCATGTTTACCTCCATCTTTTGGATCTTCTCTAACAAATCTACATTTTCTTCTTGACTTCCCTCACAATCTGCATACCCTTGTGCTTGACATGCTTCATAGCCAAACTGATTTTGGACACTTCTACTCATATGGAGTATGTATGACTGATCTTGAATCTGCTCAAAATGATGATCTGGAGGATTTGAGAAACATGTTGAGAGGTGGAATATATTGCTGTTGTTGTAAATGCAAATTCCATGATGGAAATGAAGTCATGATTGCACAACTTCATGGAATGAAAGAAGATGGAAGAGATGGCAAAGAATGGAAAAAATGGATGAAAAATGAATGAAAAGGAAGGTCTACAACTTCAGAGATGGGTTGTTTACTAGATGGAGTCACCAGATGTGCTTTTGAATATGCCTCCAAAGGCTGAATATTTAACAGGAACACACCAACCTATCAAAAATAAAGTGGAAGACCTCTAAGGTCCCACCAGGTGTGCCAAAACTGTTAGTGCAAATTCACAGCACCCCCAAAATGACCTATGGATCTACTTTTCTAAGGTAAATGTCATTTGGTGTGAATGCACAACATTGAGCTTTCCCAAAGTGTGGGACCTTGCAAATTGGGAAAAATCTCCAGATTGAAGTTGGTTCTTACTCCTACCACAAGCTTTAGGTGTATGCATATAATTCTTGTAGAGTTTTTAGATTTAGAAATTGGGAAAACAGAGCTACTCTAAAACTACCAAGGAGAAAGGGTTGAGAGAAAAACATGGAAATGGAAACAAAACTAAGCAAAAAGGATAGACAAGGTGATACACCAAAGGAGTGTTGAACTCCTTGCTTTGAAAAAATAGGCACAGATCATGAAGATGTAGAAACAAAACATGCACAAATTACTAGAATGCAATGAAGGATCAGAAGACAATAATAACTGCATGAGAGGATTGAAAATTGATCACAAAACATACATTATCATGCCCAAATTTGATACAATACATTTCCAATCGAGAAAGAGGTAAAAAATGTCCATTACAATCTCCATGGAAGAGGTTCTGAAACTCCTTCAAATCCACCTACTAAGGAAGAAAAGAAGATCTTGCAAAAGAGAAGAACATCCAACCCTTTACAAAATGAGCCAAAACTAGCTTTTAACACTTGAACAGAATGGAAGAAATGTAGAAAACGTGGGAAAATCATGGATTTTTAAATCTCCAACCACTGATAAGGTCACCTTCAATTAGCCTGGTAAAATGATGGCTTCCATGAATAAATACCATATGCCAAAGTACGTTGCTCTGCAGAGACAAGAAAGAGGCCCATACTTCATTAATTTTGGTGGTTGGCGGAATCGTGATTCTACAGTTTTTTGCAGTGCCAGAGACATTTTCCCATTTTCTCCCAAAAATCTCCATCAAAATTTAAAATTAAAGTTTCCATCACGTAGAAAGGATTTCACAAGATTTCCAATGATACAAAGAATCATGAAAAATCTAAGCTCTGGATCAAAAGATATGCGCCCTTCTGAAGATTTAGGGCAAAAATGGCAATTTTAGGCAAAAATTTGGGTTGGCGGGCCAAAAATTGAAAATTTTCCATCTTTTTTGAATTTGGGAAAATTTTCCAAAAATTCCACCAACGCCCACTTCTCCACTGCCACGTGGACACTTTCCTGGTTCACCGATGGAAACATGGGCTCAAACTTCACCTTTTTCCTTTTGATTTCACATTGGGAAAATTTCCCAAAATTTCCCTCCGACGCCCGCACTCTGCCTAGTGACACATGTCATCATTTCATTGTTTAGCTGTGCGGACCTTCAAAACATATTTTGTTTCCTCTTGCAGGCTCACATGAGTGCAAATGACTATTTCCAACAATCCCCCACCAGCCCGAGCTTTGTGTTGATCTGGACATGTGGTAAGTTCTTCATTGCTTGGCTGTGCCGCTATTTTTTCCTTTGTGCCCGATTGTAACTTTGGCACAATTTCACCAAATCCTTCCACCAGCCTTTGCAGCCCCTACCATTGACTGGACACTGTGTCACTTCCTCCATTGCTCTGTCAGAGCCTTAACCAAAATATTTCCATCCTCCTCCAGGGCTTTCGGGACCAGGATTTTTCCTTTTCACCTCTACCAACTCTTTGGAAAATATTTCAAATTTCCTCAACTGGCCTAAACTCCGCCACCACATGGCATCATTTCATTGGCCTTGGGCCTGTTAAGGGAAATTTTCCCTGAAAAAACTCTGAAACACAAGCCATAACTTGAAAAATACAAGGAGTTAGGAGGAAAATTTTACCTTTTTGAAAGGTAAGATATAATTCTGGCTATCTGATGGACTACCATTTCCAGAAATCTCCTTGAGTGCTCGTAAATGTCAAAGTGAAAATTCTAAGTTGAAGCAAAAGGAAGGAAAAAATGAAGGCAAGTTAGCCAAAATAAGTAGGGGGCTCATTTTGGATAACATTTACCTCATAACTCATAACAAAGATATTATGCTCCACACCTTATGTCGTTGACTGGACTTGATTTAGACTAGTACACTTATACATCGTACTAAACTCTCTATCTTCTACCTTTACCCAACTCAGCATTCCATCTTCTCAAAGAAATTTTCAACCATACCGAAACATATATGCTAATCCATCCACCCCACACTAAAATTATGTGCGGTCCTCTACACATGAAATCACTTACAATCTAATTAGCTACTGGTGCACCAACATTTAACATAACACCAAATAGAGAAGAAAAAACAAAATGACGAAAAAATGAAACACACAAAAGTGAAATGTGTTAATGGAAACCTAATCTAGGTGGAAATAATTCCTTATTTACAAACACACAGAATCCTTATTTATAGTAGGGCTTCAACCTACTCCCATTGAATTAACCTGGAAACCATGTCCCATCCATCACTTGTAAGTGACATGCACCTAAATCCAGTATGAAGGATATAATATATGGCCCCAAAATATGGACTTTGAGCTTCCCAGGATGGTGCAAAAACTTATAATCATAAAGTAAAACCATCTTCGGAAGCTCGAATTAGCTCTATGCTTAATGTGACGATCGTGTCATGGCTTTTACATCTCATCGAACTTCTCCATATCCTCTAACTCCATCTAGTAAGGGATCGTGATTTCATCCAAATGCATTAAATGGTATTATGATGATAACTCTTGTAAAGCCTTCTCATCAACCAATCCTCTTACGTGGTTGCAGTACACAGAGAGGGTGGTCATGAACTCTACTGGAAAAATAACTTCTGCACCAAACACCAATTGATCATGGTGTGGCTTTGTTCAATCTTTTATAAGTCCTATTCTATACGCTCCGTAATCATGGCTCAAGAATTTCTTCATCCCAGTCCTATATCCCCAACCATGCACCAAATATTTGTTAATGTGTGACTCAATATCTTGTTAAATGCCTCAACAGTACCAATTATCCATGAGGGTGATCAAGGACTCTAATTCTTGTGATGAGCCACCATGAAAACTCTACACAACAAAATCCCTTGATGGTCTCATTATACACATGTCAAATTCAATCTCTACTCCTTCATCTACAATCTTATCTATATGTGCACCCACGTCTACATTAATTATAACTACATATACTATAACCATGACTATTTCACCCACACCTATTTCAACCACATCCTCTTCCCCATCAATATCTACTCCCATTACATCTGCACCAATTACATCAAGTTCTCTATCCATATCTACCCCAATATCTACCTCAACATCCTCATAACACATCCCTACATCTATATCCACTTCTACACCCCTACCGACAACCACTTCTATATCCATATCCCTACCCACATCAATATCCAAATCCACTAATAAGTCATCCTTTCTCCATACCATTATTAATGACACTTCCATCTCACCCACACCTTCAACAACTATGACCACTTCCACATCAACACCTCTAAAATTAACACAATCCACGGCTTCTTCTGATCTCACCAAGCTTCCTATCCAAACATCACCTCCATATCCATCTTAAATCCCACATCTACAATCAAATCTAGATCTAAATCATCCAACCTTACCTCTTAGGACAATCCCCCTATAATGATCATCGACATTCCCTCTAAGGGAAAATTATCACAAAAAAAATATAATAACCTTGGTGTCCCTACTCAAAAATCCCTCACTCATCCATAGAAAACGTTAGAGCTCCATCCTCCTAAATCCCATCACTCTAAGAAATCCAATGTCTCATCATCAATCCTAGGGGAGACTCCATCCATTATGTGACTAGGCCATTCATCTAAATCCTCTATTATTAACAAATTTGAATCAAGGCCATCCATTCCTCCCCCTAAATCTAAATCCAAATTTCAACCATCCACCCTTTATTCCAAACCCAAATCAAAATAAAAGGTTCCCAAAAAGTCTAATATAAGAAAAACAACTCTCTAACCTTCGTCCACCACTCCCAAAACCATTTCATCCAGAACTCGTGCAACCTCTTCTTCAAAAACCCCCATAGGATCATATACGTAAATCCTTCAATGCCTCATTCAAGCATATGTAATCACACTTCCCTCATTAAATATTTTGATCCAAGAGGATAGAAATCCCAATTTGTCACTTCATCTCTAGATTTTTTATAATTAACTTTATGCAGCTGATTTAAATACCCATATATTTAAATCTACATAAACCTTAATACAATCCATTTCCGATAATTGTCATGAACCATGTGCAGCTGTATGAGAGAATATTGAACCTACTCATTCTCCCTCAATGCTCTATATGAGCCCTTACATAAAATGTATCCTTTGGTTCTCCTTTAAAAGGTATGATATATAAGTGAATGCTCCCCTAAGTGTCTACCTGGGTTCCACCTATGAAATCCACAGGCATCTAACAACTTAGATAATGGGAAATCTTGACAGTGTAATCAACATTTACACCACTTTGTGCAAAGTTTCTGAGTCATGTATGCCATGCTCAATTCCATGACGACACACTCACCATAAGGAAATTGTCATTTCACCTTAATCACTTATTCAGTTATATGGATTCACAACTTAATATATGCTGTAAACAACTACAAGCCTTGAATGAGGTACAAACCAGTTTAACCTACATGAAGACGTACCTCTATGTCATCCTGTGATGCCTATGGGAAAGAAAGTGTTCTCGTAACAATTCACCTTGTTACTCACCCACATATCTTCCCGTAGCCATCATAGGTTGATATAAGGGTGCGTACCCAGGAGGTCTAATCTGTCTTGTAACTCTATCAAGGTTTGTACTTAGGACAACACCATACTACAATCCGGTCTCTTGATGAGACAACTCATTACAGATGCTAAACAACAGTATCCTAATGGTGATAATCGTCACCATAGGGATACAACTGTGTAGTATATGCAGCGAGTTCACCCACCTAAAATCCTATATTGGTGCATGGTGTTTAATGTTTTCAAGGTAATCATTATAGAATAGCCTAGGAATTACAACACCTTCTCCATGAATGGGTCATACCTAAGGTCCGGATTGAGTTGATCCCAGGACCCCCAATCTCTATAACACTTAATTACCTTTCAATATCTCATACCCATGTTAACCATTGATAGAAACGATACTATCAAGGTCTATGATCATTATTACAGTTTCAAAAACTGTCTCGACTTTAACATTTAGGCTCATGTTCCTTATTTCATATTCTAGGGATATGTACTTATATAAAGCTAAGTATTTAGGTATGATTCATTCCTTTTTATTAAGTGCCATAGGCTATCAATGCCAACCATCCTTTCAGTTTAAGCACATCACTTTTCTTAATTGCAGCTCAGTAAAGAGTGTTCATTTATTTTACTATCTCCAACAAGTAAGATATATCTGGGGTATCCGATATGGTATATTTGATGAACCACTTACCCATTTATCTTTCCCTATCATATCCTTTTTAAAATCACTCTCTAATTCTCTTTAGAGATAATTATAGTATTGACTAGGGTTGAGTTTCAATGCTATGTTATTTTTAACTTAGTACACATGTTCCCATATTACTTTGATTGTATCCAACATGCTTATGTTCTCATAATGATGCATCATGCAACAACTCTAATTAAAAACATTTCATCTCCTTGAGAAAAATATTTCATAACACAATTTATCACAATTATGCAATTCCTGAAAAGTGAAACCATAATCAATATATAGTCATGTTAGACTACCATAAGCCCATCCTCTTGTTTCTTATGTGTATCATCCTAGTATAGGACTTAATGTTGATTTCACTTAGAAATCAATATTAAATTATTATATCTTTGATAAGAGTTAGTATAACCTGTATAAAACAGCCATAGCACAGAAGTACCTGATTATCATAACCTTTCCATGGTTTCATGATAATCCAGCTACTTTCTTAGCAGTCGGCCATTAAGATTAGACAATCTTACTTCTAGATTTCTTTTACTATTTGAGTACATTCTATACAAAACCTTTGGATAACTTAACACAACTTTACAAGTAGGTTGATATATTGCACTTTATAATGAGGTAGTTATCCATTAGTAACCTCAACTATTTCCAAGTATGCTTAACGTATGGTTCATTAGAACATGATATTTTTAAGCAATGTTCCTCCAATAGTTCCTTATATGATCCCTAGCATTCACACATAAGTTGTGTGTATATCTTACTATTTAATTTATACTAATGATTAATACAATAGTATTGAATACACTAAATACTTATCTTGATAGATTTCTAACTCATAACTCATCAATTTTTTTCCAATTAACTTTTATAATACAATATATTGCAATTGGTAATCTTACTTTAATTCCTTCTAAAAGATAAGTACAACTCATGTCTATAAGCATGACCAATATCTTTCATTTGAATGAATAAAACAATTATATTCAGTAGTAAGGCCTTTTCCATTTCCAAGAAGAAGTATTTCATTTAAGAACATTCAAGTCAGTCATATCTTCAAACTTTCCTCGATCAAAATAATATACAAAACTAAATACTTCACCCTTCCTTCTCTATGTTTATCTACAAAATTGTTAGCATGAGTCAGTTCACAAGAACTGAGCATGATAAGCCTTAACTCAACATAACAACATACTCTACATAATTATTTCATAGAAATAACCCATATTATTTTTATGAATCAATATTTCAAAGCTTAAGTAGATAAACAATTCTTTCTATAACATGACAGAAGCAAGCAATTTAATGAACCATGGAAGAAATCAATTTCAGACTTAATTTTCCATACAACTACTTCAGTCACTCAGAAACAGTCATACAATTCATAAGATACATGAGAATTATAAGTATTCAAAGACTACCGTATAAGAGTATCAAGATTTCACTCATGCAATCCCATACTTGCATGCCTGAAATCATTTTACTCAACAATTAAGTAACCATATAAATATCAAGAACACATTCAAGCAATCTCTCAAATCTTCACAACAGATCTAACGAGGATTTCATACACCCATAAGGACTGCTAATGGTTCAGGCAATAATACCAAAACATCAAGAGTACTTTGGCTAACAAAATATGATATTAGAGCATTTAACCTCGAGGATAAGAGGGTGAGAACATTCATGGCATCCTACCATATAGCAATCAGGTATAACTTGAGTAACATGCTACATATTTAATACTTACCTCAACTTAAGCACTTATTGAACATTCTAAGACTAGAAAAGAGTACACAATTCCCTTCTTTAGATATGTTTCAACATATCAAGACCTAATAAACACTAAAGTCTTTAAAATTCTGGAAGAGAGTAGGTACCATGTGTTGACAAGATAAAATAATTGTTACTTAACCCAAAAAGTTCATATGAACTTTTAATATCCCATGAGTTTTTTCAACATGAAATTGTAACTTCTAGCAACCCACTTTTTCTTGGGTAAGTCAAGACTTCACATGATTCTAAATATAAGAATGATCTCCTAACCCATTCTACTGAACAAGGTTAGATCTTACTGAACTAAATTCATGACACAACTAGGAAAGGTCAATAAGGAACTTTCAAAACATCAAGGAAACCCTATATTTAATAAATGAAACCGAGTACGGTTTTCTAAAAGAGAAAGAGTCACTTCCAGGTTTGCTGAGATACCACATATTCAAATCAGAAACATTACACCCAGTGAGGATCTATCACATATTATGGACTCAGTTAAATGATGAATCCAGTTATCATCTATTATAAGAGTAGGAGTATATAGCTTAACCGTTTGGTCCCATAATGGGTTACCATACAAAATCAATGCCTCTAGCTTCTTAATAGAACACATAGTATGACAATGTGATCAACAAACTTGAACCATGTTAATTACTATAGAGGGGTAGTACCACCAAAGATTACAACCCTGAAGACAAGAGACTTGCTATTTTGGGACAACTTTAATCCCCAGCCCTACTTAATGACTCAATTTCCAACATTTAGAAAATAAACCCAGGTCAAGCACAGATAAGAGCATAAGGGTCAAAGAAGTCAAACTCAACTATCATTACCAGCTCATATATTGAGATGAGGCGTACCCAATAAAAGGAACTGTTTAACACCTTTTCAACCATAAAATCTAATGTATAAACTTCTAGAAGATCAGCTCACTTTTTAGGATGGTTTCCTAATGGACAACAATGAACTGCATCTCTTACAAGAGGAAGGAGATTCTTAGTCGAAGTTGACATCACTTTCAAACTCAGCAAATAATTACAAGAAGAACCAAGCTTTAGTAATAATAGTGAATAAATTAGCCCACTAAGTATCATACAAGGTTTTATAGGAGAATTTCCATCCTCCATTATAGAGGCTAAGATGGAACATAAGTGACGAGATTTTAACAAGTTTGACTTAACCATCACAGTAATCAAATCTCAATATAACCTTTCTGCAACCGTATTTAAACCCCGAAGGAGTCAGAATAGTTCCAGAGTTATTAAGAAGCAACCAAGGAGATCAACATGAAATAATAGAATGAAGTATTTGGATCTTATACAATCTTAAATTGCAAACAAGATACAATAGTTAACTGTTAGGAGACTCAGTGATTCAGTCGAAGCCATAAAAGTGGCTCTGGAGTAGACCATAAATGCCATTCTAAACTGCCTATTCAAGGGCCGAAGAGACAGGCCTTGTAATCATTACAACTGTCCTTATTATCTACAACTCAATGATAATATTAAATTCAGTTGTTTTTCTTTAGTACAAATACTTATTTTAAATAAAACCAGGTCGATTATAAGTACCGATGATGCCTCCTACAAGACCAACATGACTCCACAGGCATATATTTATTTAAAGAATCAAACCCAGTTGCGTAAATCCAACAACACTAGGTCAAGGAAAGACATCTATAACAAAAACTCACACAGAACAATTTCCAGAATTCCACAATATCTTGCTATATTTATTCATATCCTTGAAGAGATGGGTAACAAATTAAACAAAGTTTTCTATAGTATGGGTAGATATCAATTCATAGCTGCAAGAAGATTTCAACAATGCTGGCGTATCAGAACAAACCCATTAATCATTATAGCAGCAGTCCTCAAACATCTCAAGAGTGTATTCTTTTCTTAATGATAATAAACCTTATTGGAGCCTGTACTTAATTAATCACTTTTAACAACATACATCATGAAGCCATAGCAATTCATACTCTACAGAGAAAGTATTAAATGATTCTACATCTCTAAAATTATAAACACAAAATTTCATACAAGGTAAGGTTACTTTTGTGAAATTACTAAATAGAGCAAGAAATTATGAAAATTTCAGAGCATATCATGCCTGTTACACCGGTGTTTTCTTTCCTTGCAAAACTTTCACGATTACTCAGGAAAATCCCCAAACCTTTGAAATGAATTCCTTCATTCAACAGATCACAAATTTTCCATGATATTTTAATGAGTCTGGGAACTTGCTGTTCCATCTACTCAACTGATGTTTTCTTCATGCAAACTCACATCAACACACAACTAAACTTCCTCCTTGCATGCCGAGCTACTACGAGTTTCTAGCCATGAAATGAATCGATACCAAAAACTGCCCCTTTGTTCCAATCCATCCATGCACTTCCCGAGGAAGGTGGGCAATAAAAGACATTAAATGCAGAGTTAATGGAGCTTGCCACCAATTTACAAACCAACTATTCTTAGCTCTCCTTTAAATTTAGTAAATTCATACTTCATGCCATGCAAGGTGATTTAGATAACTAAAATACTTCATCTCAAAATCAGTTGGTGGAGATAATTAATAAATAATTAAGGACTGTGAGTACAACTATTAGGCGGTGGGTGCCACCTCATCAACCATTTGAATTTGAGCAACCTTATATCATTTTTAAATGACCAAACAATATTTTATACAAATAGAAATTTAGATATCCTTTCTTTGCATAACTTAAGGCTTCATACAATTTTCATATGCATATACATCCTTTCAAATAGATAAAGTAATGCCCAAGTCAATCTTCTCAATGATAGGTTCATATGTTAAGTTTAGAACTATACCACTAGGATTAGATTGTCCTGTTTTTACATTAGCTAATAAATCTTCAATAGTAGTTACTTAACTACTTTAATCTTTGCAAATTCCCTTTTCAAAATCTATATATATATATATATATATATATATATATATATATACATGTATATGTATATATATAATGTTAGCAGATGTTATAATGTTAGTGTTGATGTATATATACATATATATGTATATATGTATATATGTATATATACAATAGAGTTAGCTTGATCAAGTAAGTTACTCATGTATACTCGTAGAGTTGATGCCCTTAATTCTTAATAATTAAGTCCTTGACTGATGACTATAGCCCCTTTATCCCTAGAAATACGATCATGATGGCATTAGTCATCAAATGGGTAGACTATCAGATGGTCGGTTTAAGACCTATTATAAACCAACAGGAAGTCTTGATCACATTTTAGATTAAGTCCATAAGCGAACTATAAAAATCGTCAAAGCCTTAACATAACTTAGTTATAAAAACTATAATGTTAATAATTTAATAGAGATAAGCAACAACATCACAAATCACTTTCAAGGCTTAAATTTACACCAAGGATTTTATGACTTACAAGATTACAAATGACGTAATGTCACCTTAGCAAAATAGTTCATCAATAAGATAGACCCCGGATTAGTAGGGTTCTTATCTAAGGAGATCATCCTTAGCTTATTCATGATATTGTGATTACGTGTTCACATCAAGTTTCCATTTAATTTTTGATACGCAAGGGTACCAACAACATAGGATAAAACCATTTTTCCTATCATTACTTTGACAACAATAATGAAAGCACGGGGCATTACATACCTCCCCTCTTAAAAGCATCATCATCCGATGATGTGGTCCTTGCTAAATAAAATCAAACAATTCCACACAGGATATAAGAATAATTCTTGCAGAATAGTTACTATTCCCCAGAAGTTTATGGTTTTTAGATTTGAAACTTTAAATTCAGTAGCTGCATCAGCTTATCAGACTGTAAATAGTCACGTAGTCTGAATTATTTCATGATTACTTCACAAAATTAAATTATCTTTGTATAATATATATATATACAAAGGATATAGTTAAAACAAGCTTACCTGGTACCTTTTAAGGAAAAACTATTCCTTTCTGCTGGATTACAGTGTATGGATCTGTGGTAGTTCATTTAGACAAATCTCTTTCCTCAGCTCTGTTAAAGACTTTTTGATTTGAGGTTCCAAAACTCTACAACATTGGGTCCAAAAAGATAAGGTACCAACATTCATTCATTCAGCTGAACTTGAATATTTCTTATTTCAGTTATCAACTAACTCAACATGTCTTACACTTTTTATCTCCTATACCTGGTCCAATCAAAGAATGTTGTCAACGTGGTTATCCAAGCTTATGGATCTACCAAATTTATTTATAATTTTTTTTAACAAATATTAACTCATGAATGAGTACTGACAACACATTTTCTTGTCCTCAAACAAGAGGTCTTCAAGTTTATAGATGTTTGAGAAAACCAGTTTGCCAAAAACCTCTCAAAGTGTTAAGTAACAAAGTTACCTTATTAGATGTAGACTTTGACATCCACAACATTTTTATTCCACTGTTAAACCTCCTCGGTGGATTCACAGAATCGGTACTGATCCTAATATTACCAAGGTCATGCAAAAATTCCACTTGGTTTACACGAGGGTTTCCATTAAGTAGTGTATTGTTTGTAAAATCTTTTACTTTAATATATAGAAGTATGTAAATGACTTACTTATGTTATTTAACAACTTACAAAATTCTCTTGGAAGCTCTAACATTCCTCCAACTTATAAGTCGTCGTATATTTTTCCCAACATAATATAAAGCATACGAGTTAAGCCTGAAACTCTAAGGGCTCAAAGACGCCATGCAGAGTTACATAGAAATTGTCACAAGAGAGGGATTTCACAATACATTCCTTGATCCTGAACCTGCACATTTCTAAAGTAGGGTTCATATTAGTGAAGTATGAATTCCCTTATCTAGGTTCACTGAAAATACTGGAACCGACCACAAAACCCATGAAACTTTGCATTTAATTATAAACCAGAATTTCCACATAGCCACAACACGTCATGATAGGTGAACAAAAGGGAATCATGTCATGATAGGTGATATAAAAGAAATCTTATCTTGTGAGGTACAAGATATTACAAGAAGCTAAATATAACCTCATACAATCTATGCTTTTAGATGAGTCAACCCAGAACGAGCCATCATTAAGCCTTTTGAGTATTTTTAAGTGATAGCTTACTGAGCCCCCAGGTTCAAACCTAAGATCCTACTTACAACGTGATTATACCCCAAAACTTTGGGTACTTGAGTAACATAACCCAGAAGTAACATATTCCAAAATAAATATATATATATTACAACCAGTGTTAAAGGTCAACAGACAAATTATATTATTTTTAGTTCCTTGGAATTGAAATATTAATTATGTAAATCAAATATTTGACAGAATACAAAACAATCACTTAGATCAATGCTACCTAACCAGACATAAGCTGAAAATTGAGCATTTTTATTCCATATTACCAGAAAGAGTTAGGCTTCACAATTGTTGACCAGTTTTTCATCAAGTACAACTAACCCATATTTTCTTTCTTTTAGTATTGAAGAATACTAATCTCATGGATCTCTTCACAATTTTCTCCATATCCTGCTAGGGATACATGTTCCTTTCCTTTGTTAACTGCCCTTGCAACATGCTTCATCATTCGAGACTTGTCCATCTTCTTTAAAGGACATTTGTTGGCATAATGCCCATTGCCACATGCAAAACATCCACCAATAGGTCTTGATTGACCACTTTTAACTTTGCCATTTATTATGCTTTTTCCTGCAGGTTATCACTGCAAGTTTTTGGGAAAATTTATTTTTGGCAGAACACATTTTCTTGCTATGATTTTTCCACCAAATTTTCTTAGCATTCCGAGATGAAGAAGAATTATCATTTTTATGACCCTTTTCATTTTTATGAGTGGGAGTGTCTAGCAGATTTGGTTTTAGCCCACTAGCTTTTCCAAATATCATCTTATCGGAAGAAGATCCATGTTTATCCAATGCTTCCCCCAATTTTGGGTTTAGTTCATCTTTGGATTGGTAAGTCCAAAACTTGCCATCAATGATCAGTTCATTATTTAAATAACTCTCCTGTTGTTTATTAGCAACAGACCTAAGTTGTCCTTTGTCCAACTTATCACTTTCACCCATCACCAGCTGCTCCAAGGCATCTATCTAGTTCCAGGTATATTGAGGAATTTCCAAAATTTTTTCTAACTTTAGCACTGTTGAAACCACAGAAAAATCAGACCCGGTTCTTTCTTCTCAGTGCATCCTTCCCATTTCCATTTTATTTTGAAAACAAAATAAAAGTTTTAATTAGCGTAAGGACCCAATAAGTCCAAGAGTTGCAACCTTCAGCTCTGATACCAAAATGTAACATCCCAATTTGTCACTTCGTCTCTAGAATTTTTTTTTTTAAAACTTTATGCAGCTGATTTAAATACCCATATATTTAAATCTACATAAACCTTAATGCCATCCATTTCCGATAACTATCATGAACCATGTGTAGCTATATGAGAGAATGCTGAACCTACTCATTCTCCCTCAATGCTCTGTATGAGCCCTTACCTGAAATGTATCCTATGGTTCTCCTTTTTCAAGGTATGATATATAAGTGAATACTCCTAAGTGTCTACCTGGGTTCCACCTATGAAATCTACAGGCATCTGACAACATAGATTTAGGGAAATCTCAACAGTGTAATCAATAGCTTACACCACTTTGCGTAAAGTTTCTGAGTCATGAATGCCATGCTCAATTCCATGACCACACACTCATCATAAGGAAATTTTCGTTTTCACCTTAATCACTTATCTAGTTATATGGATTCACAACTTAATATACTGTAAACAACTACAAGCCTTGAATGAGGTACAAACCAGTTTAACCTACATGAAGACGTACCTCTATGTCATCTTGTGATGCCTATGGGAAAGAAAGTGTTCTCATAACAATTCACCTTGTTACTCGCCCACATATCTTCCCGTAGCCATCATAGGTTGATATAAGGGTGCGTACCTAGGAGGTCCAATCTATCTTGTAACTCTATCAAGGTTTGTACTTAGGACAACACCATACTACAATCTAGTCTCTTGATGAGACAATTCATTACAAATGCTAAACGATAGTATCCTAATGGTGACAATCGACACCATAGGGATATGACCGTGTAGCATATGCAATGAGTTCACCCACCTAGAATCCTGCATTGGTGCATGATGTTTGATGTTTTCAAGGTAAATCATTATCCTTAATGAATAGCCTAGGTTTTACAACACTTTCCCCACAAATGGGTCATACCTAAGGTCCATGGATTGAGTTGATCCCAGGACCCCCAATCTCTATAACACTTAATTACCTTCCAATGTCCCATACCCAAGTTAACCATTGTTAGAAATGATACTATCAAGGTTTATGATCATTATTACAGTTTCAAAAACTATCTCGGCTTTAACATTTAGGCTCATGTTCCTTATTTCATACTCTAGGGATATATACTTTTATAAAGCTAAGTATTCATGTATGATTCATTCCTTTTTATTAAGTGCCATGGGCTATCAATGCCAACCCTCTTTTCAATTTAAGCACATCACTTTTCTTAATTGCAGCTTAGTAAAGAGTGTTCATTTATTTTACTATCTCCAACAAGTAAGATATATCTGGGGTATCCTATGTTTTATGAACCACTTACCCATATATCTTTCCCTGTCATAGCCTTTTTAAAATATCTCTAATTCTCTTTAGAGATAATTACAGTATAGACCAGGGATGAGATTCAAATGCTATGTTATTTTTAACTTAGTACGCATGTTCCCATATTACTTCCATTGTGTCCAATATGCTTATGTTCTCATAATGATGCATCATGGAACAACTCTAATTAAAAACATTTCATCTCCTTGAGCAAAATATTTCATAACAAAATTTATCGCAATTATGCAATTCCTGAAAATTGAAACATAATCAATATAAAGTCATGTTAGACTACCATAATCTCATCCTCTTGTTGCTTATGTGTATCGTCCTAGTATAGGACTTAATGTTGATTTCACTCAGAAATCAATATTACATTATTATATCTTTGAAGAGTTAGTATAACCTGAATAAAACAACCCTAACTACAAAACATTCCATGGTTTCAGAACTTAACATTAAGATTAGACAATTATAGAATTAGATTGTACATTTTGCATTTGGAGAAATAAAGAGGTTGATTGCCCATTTATAATGTAACCTTAGTCTCAATTCCAAGTATGCTTAACGTATGGTTATTAGAACAAGATATTTTTAGGAAACATTCCTCCAATAGTTCCTTATATGATCCCTAGAATCTCACACATAAGTTGTGTATATCTCTTACTACATGATTTATACTAATGATTAATACAATAGTATTGAGATACACTAAATCCTAACTTGATAGATTTCCAACTCATAACTCATCAATCGACAATTAACCACTTATAAAACAATATATACAAGCTGGAAATATGTCCTAATTACATTTTCTGAGATAAATACAACTCATGTCCTATAAGCATGACCAAAATATTTCATTTAAATGAATAAAACAGTTATATTCAGTAGCAAAGCCTTTCCTGTTTCCAAGAAGAAGTATTTCATTTAAGAACATTCAAGTCAGTCATATCTTCAAACTTTCCTCGATCAAAATAATATACAAAACTAAATACTTCACCCTTCCTTCTCTGTGTTTATCTACAAAATTGTTAGCACGAGTCAGTTCACAAGAACGGAGCATGATAAGCCTTAACTCAACATAACAACATACTCTACTTAATTATTTCATAGAAATAACCCATATTATTTTTATGAATCAATATTGTAAAGCTTAAGTAGATAAACAATTCTCTCAATAACATGATAGAAGCAAGAAATTTAATGAACCATGGAAGAAATCAATTTCAGACTTACTTTTCCATACAACTACTTCAGTCGCTCAGAAACAATCATACAATTCATAAGATACATGAGAATTATAAGTATTCAAAGACTACCGTATAAGAGTATCAAGATTTCACTCATGTAATCCCATACTTACATGCCTGAAATAGTTTTACTCAACAATTAAGTAACCATATAAATATCAAGAACACATTCAAGCAATCTCTCAAATCTTCACAATAGATCTAACGAGGATTTCATACACCCATAAGGACTGCTAATGGTTCAGGTAATAATACCAAAACATCAAGAGTATTTGGCTAACGAAATATGATATTAGAGTGTTTAACCTCGAGGATAAGAAGGTGAGAACATTCATGACATCCTGCCATATAGCAATTAGGTATAACTTGAGTAACATGCTACATATTTAATACTTACCTCAATTTAAGTACTTATTGAACATTCTAAGACTAGAAAAGAGTACACAATTCCCTTCTTCAGATATGTTTCAACATATCAAGACCTAATAAACACTAAAGTCTTTATAATTCTTGAAGAGAGTAGGTACTATGTGTTGATGAGATAAAATAATTGTTACTTAACCCAAAATGTTCATCTGAACATTTAATATCCCATTTTTTTTCTCAACACAAATTTTAACTTCTAGCAAACCACTTTTTCCTGGTAAGTCAAGATTTCACATGATTCTAAATATAAGAATGATCTCCTAACCTATTATACTGAACAAGATTAGATCATATTGAACTAAATTCATGACACAACCAAGAAAGGTCAATAAGGAACATTCAAAATGTCAAGGAAACCCCATATTTAATAAATGAAACCGAGTACAGTTTGTAATAAGAGAAAGAGTCACTTTCAGGTTTGCTGAGATGCCACATATTTCAAATCAGAAAAATTACACCCACTGAGGATCTATCACATATTATGGACTTGGTTAAATGATGAATCCAGTTATCATCTATTATAAGAGTAGGGGTATATAGCTTAACCATTTGGTCCCATAATGGGTTACTGTACAAAAGTGATGCCTCCAGCTTCTTAATAGAACACATAATATGACAATGTGATCAACAAACTTGAACCCTGTTAATTACTACAGAGGTGTAATACCACCAAAATTTACAACCCTGAAGCCAAGAGACTTCCTATTTTGGGAAAACTTTAATCCCCATCCCTACTTAATGACTCAATTTCCAACATTTAAAACATAAACCCAGCAAGCACATATAAGAGCACAAGGGTCAAGAAATCAAACTCAACTATCATTACCAGTTCATATGTTGAGATGAGGTGTACCCAATAAAAGGAACTGTTTAACACCTTTTCAACTGTAAAATCAAATGTATAAACTTCTAGAAGACTAGCTCACTTTTTAGGATGGTTTCCTAATGGTCAACAGTGAACTGCATCTCTTACAAGAGGAAGGAGATTTTTATTCAAAGTTGACATCACTTTCAAACTCAGCAAATAATTTCAAGAAGAACCAAGATTTAGTAATAATAGTGAATAAATTAGCCCATTAAGTATCATAAAAGGTTTTACAGGAGAATGTCCATCCTCCGTTATAGAGGCTAAGATGGAACATAAGTGACGATATTTTAACAAGTTGGGCTTAACCATCACAGTAATCAAATATCAATATAACCTTTCTGCAACCGTCTTTAAACCCTGAAGGAGTCGGAATAGTTCCAGAGTTATTAGGAAGCAACCAGGAGATCAACATGAAATAATAGAATGAAGTTTTTGGATCTTATACAATTTTAAATTGTAAACAAGATAAAATAGTTAACTGTTAGGAGACTTAGTGATTCAGTCCACCCATAAAAGTGGCTCTGGAGTAGACCATAAATGCCATTCTAAAATTCCTATTCAAGGGCCTAAGAGGTAGACCTGATAATCATTACAATTGTCCTTATTATCTACAACCCGATGATAATATTAAATTCAGTTGTTTTTCTTCAGTATAAATACTTATTTTAAATAAAACCAGGTCGATTATAAGTACCGACGATGCCTCGTACAAGACCAACATGACTCCACAGGAATATATTTGTATAAATAATCAAACCCTGTTGCATAAATCCAACAACACTAGGTCAAGGAAAGACATCTATAACAAAAACTCACACATAACAATTTCCAGAATTCCACAATATCTTGCTATATTTATTCATATCGTTGAAGAAATGGGTAATAAATTAAACAAAGTTTTCTACACTATGGGTAGATATCAATTCACAAGTACAAGAATATTTCAACAATATTGACGTATCAGAACAAACCCATTAATCATTATAACAGGATTCCTCAAACATCTCAAGAGTATATTCTTTTCTCAACGATAATAAACCTTATTGGAGCCTGTACTTAGTTAATCAATTTTAACAACATACATCACAAAGCCATATCAATTCATACTCTATAGAGCAAATATTAAACGATTCTACATCTCTGAAATTATAAACACAAAATTTCATACAAGGCAAGGCCACTTTTGTGAAATTACTAAATAGAGCAAGAAATCATGAAAAGTTCAGAGTGTATCATGCCTATTACGCTGGTGTTTTCTTTCCTTGCAAAACCTTCATGATTACTTAGGAAAATCTCCAAACCTTTGAAACGAATTCCTTCATTCAACAGATCAAAAAGTTTCCATGATATTTTAGTGAGTCTAGGAACTTGCTGTTCAATCTACACAACTGATGTTTTATCCATGCAAACTTGCATCAAAACACAGCTAAACTTCCTCCTTGCATGCTGAGCTACTATGAGTTTCCAGCCATGAAATGAATCGATACCAAAAACTACCCCTTTTTTCCAATCCATCCATGTACTTCCCGAGGAAGGTGGGCAATAAAAGGCATTAAATAAATATTTAATGGAGCTTGCCACCAATTTAGAAAGCAACTATTCTTAGCTCTCCCTTAAATTTAGTAAATTCATACTTCATGCAATGCAAGGTGATTTAGATAAATAAAATACTTCATATTAAAATCAGTTGGCGGAGATAATTAAGGACTGTGAGTATAGCTATTAGGCGATGGGTGCCACCTTATCAACTATTTGAATTTGAGAAACCTTATATCATTTTTAAATGACCAAACAATATTTTATACAAATAGAAATTTGGATATCCTTTCTTCGCATAACTTAAGTCTTCGTACAATTTTCATATGCATATACATCCTTTCAAATAGTTAAAGTAATGTCCAAGTCAATCTTCTCAATGATAGGTTCATATGCTAAGTTTAGAACTATGCCACTAGGATTAGATTGTCCTATTTTTTTTTTAGCTAATAAATCTACAATAGTAGTTACTTAACTACTTTAATCTTTGCAAATTCCTTTTTCAATATATATATATATATATATATATATATATATATATGTATATGTATATATATATATATATATATATATATAGATGTTATAATGTTAGCGTTGATCAAGAAAGTTTCTCATGTATACTCGTAGGAGTTTATGCCCTTAATTCTTAATAATTAGGGCCATGAATAATGACTATAGCCCCTTTATCCCTGGAAATATCATGATATCATTAGTCATCAAATGGGGAAGACTATAAAATGATCAGTTTAAGACCTATTATAAACCATAAAAAGTCTTGATCACATTCCAAATTAAGTCATTAAGCGAACTATCAAAATTGTCAAAGCCTCAACATAACTTAGTTATGAAAAAACTATAATGTTAACAATTTATTAGAGATAAGCAACAACATCGCAAATCACTTTCGAGGCTTAAATTTACACCAAGGATTTTATTAATTTCAACATTACAACTGACGTAATGTCACCTTAGCAAAAATAGTTCATCAATAAGATAAACCTCGGATTAGCAGGGTTCTTATCTAAGGATATCATCCTTACCTTATTCATGATATTGTGATTACGTGTTCACGTCAAGTTTCCATTTCATTTTTGATACACAAGGGTGCAAACAACATAGGATAAAACCATTTGTCTGATCATTACATTGACAACAGTAATGAAAGCATGGGGCATTACACTACTCCCAAAGAAGATCCCCCTCTTTTCATCGATTTTGTTTGGATCTCCAGTCGCTCTCTCTTTCATTATTCTTAACCTCCTACTCAATCCAAACAGAAAAATTTCATCATTGCTCCGTCTAGAGATCCCACTCCTCCTTCATCAAAAGCCAATATTACCATCCTAGTTACCTTATGTATCAAGTAATCTATTTCCATTGAACAAATTATTGTGAAGCACCTCCTTCAAGCCCCAGTTAAGATGTAACTTTATGATCTCATCTAAATCTCCCCAAATCATATAAAATATCTCATCAAAGCTCTACAATGCATCCCTATCACTAGTGATGAGTCATGGCCTTTTGTGGCCCTTATTAGAGTGCTCACAACCTCTGTCATAATCTCTTTTGATGACTCTGAAATTCCCGATATCTTACTTAAGGATCATAATCTCCCTCTTTTCATCACTAGCCACATCAACAAACCATTCATTTTAATTTCAATGATAAATAATGGATCAAACATTAATATCATCTCATCACATACCTTTGATCAAATCAAAATTTGTAAATCTTTTTTCACGTAATCACCTAGGGTCCTTTCCACCTTAAATGATGTCGTTTCCCCTGCTTTGGGCATAATTATCCTCCGTATTCATGTCGTTGAAAAAATCCTCCATGAGCTCTTCTATATTGCTGAGGGGGAGTTTCAATACAACATCTTACTTACATGAACATGGATCCACGCCATGCATTATACCCCATCCACTATCCATCATTGTATCAAATGTGGGCAAGATGGGAAAATTCTAACACTCTATGTAGATCTACCCCCATTCAAAGCATTTCACATCACCTATCAACCAAACGATGTGCTTATCCCTAAATAGGAATATTTTGAGTATTCCAATATATCTTTTGTTCTTGTATCTAAGCTCCCTAATGATGTTTCCCTTGATAATATGATGTAACACCTTTCACTGAGGGAATATCAAATCCACATCCTCAATGCTCTCCCCACACCGAATAAACTTGGTAGACTCAAACAATATCCAATGTATCAACCTAATGTTGGGGATATCATTTCCTTTGGTCTACCTCATCTCCAAACCAATATTATCTATAGTGGCATCAATTTCCCTTCCTCTCATATTGACATTCAGCCTCACACCAAGCCTTATACTAACGAATTTGAATTTCTCTATAACAAATATTTTTCCTACACTTACCTCCATTAATTTTCATGGAAATGATTAGGTATGGGCCATTATGAACAAGGAATGCATGATCTTATCATTGACCAATCCCGTAAACCTCATGATAAATTTGGACTTGGTTTCAAATAACGACCGACCGATTCTATTACATCTTCTTCCCTTAAATCACCCATGCATATCTATCCATCCCCTATATCTTCTCCATCCAATGACCCCATGGATATAGATGACATTGTATCCATTTCTTCTAGATTTTTTTAAAATATCCACCATCACTTTGGGACCGGTCACTTATCAGTTTGAAGATGAAACTAGGTCCCTTCCTCTTCAATTTCTCAAAATAGTAGAGGAAGATTACCCTACCATTGACATTCTTCAATGCACTAACAATGATTCCATTCTTTCCTACATGGGGCAAAAGATTCCTATCTTCATAATTCCTTACATCCTAAAACATCCACTCTTCTCAACGAATCCAACATTGACATAAACATAAAGACTCCACAATAGCCTTGCATCCTTAAAGTAGGTCAATCCCTCGATCCGAAAGATATTGGGTATTTCATCACCTTCCTTTCTAATAATATCTAATCCTTTTCATGGCTGCACACTAGCATGTCAGGCCTCAATCATTTCATTGTTGTCCACAACATCATCACCATTCCCAATGATAATATGATTAATAAAAAGTTGTGTTGCATGCATCCTTGTGTTTCCCTCCTTATTAAAGAGGAATTGTGATTCCTCCTCTCAGCTAACTTCATCATACCTATCAACTATCTGTAATGGGTTTCCAACATTTTACATGTTGCCAAATCCTTTGGAAAGCTCCATATTTATATTGAATTTCAATATTTAAATCTCTCTTTCCCTAAAGACAACTTCCCTCTTCCTAACATCGATCAACCTATTAACCTCACTGTTGGGCATGAGATGCTTTTTCTTATGGATGGTTTTTCTGGATATAATCAAATTATCATCACACCAGAGGACGAGCATAATACTTATTTCATCAGTCCTTAAGGGACATTTTTCTATCATGACATGAATTTTAGTTTAAAATATGTGGGTGCCACCTATCACCGATCCATGACCTACATATTTCATGACCTCATCCATAAAATTGTGGAGGAATATGTTGATGACATCTTGGGAAAGTGCAAGCATTGACAAGATTATATTTTCATCCTTGAAGTTCTTTTCGCATGTCTTATCCATTTTTTCCTTCACCTCAATCTCACCAAGCGTGTTTTTGGAGTTCTAACTGGAAAAATCCTTGGCTTCATTGTTTATTTTAGGGGTATTGAAGTTGACCCCACCAAAATCAAATTCATCCTTGAGATGCCCCATCCTTCAAATTTAAAGAAACTCCGTAGTCTCTAAGGATGACTCTAATCAGTTCACCTTTTCATCTCACAACTCTTTGACAGTTGCCAACCTTTCCATCATCTTCTTCAGAAATACATTCACTTCCATTGGGATGATAATTTCCAAAGAGCCTTCAACGATATCAATCAATATCTTCTATACCTACTTGTTCTCACACCTTCACATGATGGGAAGCATTTTTTATCTTTACATATATGATTATAATCATGTTATGGGTTCCATGTTGGTGTACCGTGATGAATACGGTAGAGAGAAAGCCATCTATTATGTTAGTCGCACTCTTCATGAATATGAATCCTGCTACACTTAAGCTAAAAAGCTATGTTGTCCTCTTTTCTTTGCCACTTCAAAAATTCATCACTATCATCTTCTTAATCACAAAACCTATGTTGTCATTAGCTTTAATCCTCTCAAAACCATGCACACCAAACCTTATCATAACAATCACATCACTTGATGGCTCATGCCCATGACCAAGTTTTACGTAGAGTTCATCTCTCAAAAATTAATCAAGCCCCAAGCTATCCTTTATAAATTAGTTGAAGACCCTCTTCCTAAGAATAATCTTCCTCATAAATAATTTCCTTAAAAATCTATCAACACCATCAATCATGAATATTCTCCCCTCAAAATGACACTTTTATTTTATCGATCTAAGTGTTGGTAAGGGGGAGGTATTATTTTCATTATCATTCCTCTTTTGGAAACTCCTGTTCCCATGGCTTATAAGCTTAACTTCGAGTGCACTAACAACATGGTTGAGTATGAAGCTCTTATATTAGGTCTTCAAAATGCTATCATTCTTGGCGTTCAAATTATCAATATTTATGGTGACTCTCAGCTTATCATTAATAAAATCAAAGGAATCTATCAATGCAAAAATGAGGTCCTTCAAAAATATAAGGACATCATCGACTTTATCCTTGAAGCATTCAATTTCTAAACCATCCAAATTGTCCCCCATTCATCTAATCCCTTCACGGACACTATGATATCCCTTACCTCTCTTATCACTTAGATAAATGAAGAATCCAAACTCTCTGTTGTTTTTCATTGCATAGAACAACCATCTTATACTAATGAGCTCCTCATGTCAATCTTGTTAACTCCTATCAATTTGATATCTAGTACACTCATTTATTTTACTATCTTTCTCAATCCAAAATTCCCTCCGACTTATCCAAAAATGGTAGGAGGTCATTTCTTCAAAGTGCTAACCACTACATCATCATTTGCGGAATCTTCTATAAACATGGGTTTTATGGTATTCTCCTTCAATCCCTTAAATCTGATGAATCTACCCAAGCTATCCAAGAGTTCAATGACAACGTCTGTGGTAGACACTTTAGTTGTTTAGTTGGCACATTATTTGTGTGGGTTATTATTGGCCTACCCTCAATCAATATTGTTGTTAATACGTCAAGAAAATTTTCAAATGCCAATAATATTCTAACCATATCCACATCCCTGGCTAGGCCTTGCATTCAGCTCGATATTTGGCTTTTATCAAAAAAGGGACTCGACCTCATTAGCCTCATCTATCCACACTCTTCTCAGTGTCATAATTCTATCATCACTGCTATCAAATACTTCACCAAGTGGGTGAAATACATTCTTCTCACATCCACTAAAGCTAATAAAATTATTTATTTCTTCTATCAGTACATAAACTTTTGGTTCAAAATTTCTCATTAAATTATCACAGACAACGGAAAGTCATTCAAAAGTAAAGATATCAAGAAGCTTTGTGATACCTTCAATATTAAGATTAACTTCTCTTCCCCTTATTATCCTCAAGCTAACGACCAAGTCAAAGCCACTAACAAAACCCTTTACAATATCCTTGCCAAAATTTTCGATAAGGAAATTCGTAATTGGAATCTACATATTACCTTCACTCTTTGGGCCTACTAGACTAGCATCCACACCTCTACGTGTGATACTCCCTTCTCTCTCATCTATGTTTCTGAAGTTATTCTTTCCCTTGAAGTTCAAATCCCATCTTTGCGTGTTTCCCTTCACGACTTCATCTTTTATGAGGACTATCATCAAAAACACCTAGCACAACTTGAAATGTTAGATGAGTGTTGCTTAGTTTCTCTTCAACACCATCATATCTATCAATAGTGCATCAAACATTCCTATAACAAGTATCTAAAGAAACATGACTTTAACACCGATGACCTTTTCTTATAAGAAAATCATAATGTCACTACTCTATAAAGGAGACAACATGGAAAGTTCACTCCTAACTGGATTAGACCATATATTATCATGCATAAGTATGGTTTTGGTGCCTATTATTTATAATCCCTTGATGTTAAACTAGAAACATAACCTATCAACACATTGCACTTACAGCCTTTCTACTATTAATGCATCTACCAACGTGATCTTCGTCACATTCTAGGATCTCATTTCCATCACTAGCCTTTCCACCTCTCCTCGTGATGATTTGGAATCAGGTGGTCTACCATCACTATCCTATCTATGACCTTGAATATGGGAACCATGGCTCTGCCCATAGCATATTCCTCATGGAAAATTTTCTCCTTCTCGGTGGAACCCCACAATCATTACAGCCATCACCCTCTTAACTTCCTATTGGAACAAATTTAAGGGTCCATAGGTGTCTCTTATACATAATATCTTCCCCTCCCCAAGTGGTCTACTTAGTTATCCTCAAATATATCTCATAAAAATTAAAATTCAGGATGCTCATATCAAAAGCTATCTTATCCCAAAAATAAAATACTCCCTTGAAGGACAATTGTTAATATAAAGAAAATGTCAAAAAGTATAGATTGATCCCTTGAAAGAAAGTTATCATATCTTATCATGCCACCCAAGAAAAAATAAAAATCCAAAATGTAGACCATTCCCTTGAAGGATGGCTATTATCCTATATCACATAAATAAACAAGCTTCTTACATTGATCATCCTTTCTCAATATCAAAAGTATTAAAAAAAAAAAAAACATCCTAATAAATCTTCCCAGACTGATCAACTTCCTCAACCATAGAAAAATTCCTGCATCGATCAATTTACATCATATTGCTCAAAGCTGGGGCATAGACCTAGGAAAACCATCTAAGGAGAACATGTTTCCCTTGTACATGCTACATCTACACCCTTTTTCATATCTACAGTAGATGTATGAGCACACATTCCATATTTTTCCTCGTGATCCTAAGCATGACTAATTATCATTAATTTTATGTTAACATCTGCTATGGCTATAAGTGCATCACTTTGATTGCATTCCCTTTCATATTTTACGTCTAATCTATCCTAAAAGCATATTTTCCTCAGCATGCTCACTACTATGATGAAGTGTATTGTTCTATCTCACTCAATCCTAGTCACATATTATCTATCACATCCTATCCAATTACACCATCTTATCTATTAAAATATTAAATCTTGATCAAATCTATCAATATTTTCTAGTCATCATTTATTTTCATGTCATCATATATTTTCTATCCATATCTCATCTAAAATATAACATCATTTATAATCTGACTAAAATATCAACATTATCAACATCAACAATTTGCATATAATATCTACATCCATAAATCACATCATCCACATCTAACATCTATCTAATTCATCACATATAATATAAATCTCGTCAATTAAATCACATCACATCACATCTAACATCCAAATGAATATCCATATTCTAATCTAATCAATCATCTATCAAAACATTTAACACATCACATATCAAATAATCAATACAACACGTATAAATCACAATAAAATCATCATATATATATCATCAAAAGTGTTCATTAATCTATGATAGGCCTTGAATTGGCTCTATCTCAAAAAATATATACATCAAAATCACTCTCAAATTTCTATATCTGAATTTTCACCCACGAGGTGGTGAAATGAAGATTGGATGCTCTGAGTCCCAAGTTGACAACTTTTCCTCCTGTAGCAAGAGCCTGTCCACCCTCTAGTCCATCATTTGGACTATGATCATGTCTCAGATGCATCACACTAGTTGTGCTCCCCAAAGTCACTTGTTACATTGATCTACCTAATCTTCTCTCTCCAACTAGATGTGTCGCATAACGCGACACCTCAGGTAGTCTTTCTCTCACTATACTTTCATAATAGTATGCCTCCACACCTAATGCCTGGTATTGATCCAGTGAAAAATTATTAGGCATCACCATCTATCTAATTCCCTATGAATCTCTCTGAGCCTCATTCCCTGTCACCTCAGACACGGTTCCCAAATATCCATATTTGGCTTGATAGGCCTCTCTCTGTCTTCTGTATAGATATCACTGTTGTATAGTCAAGTATCTCTACTAATGCACTATCGATATCTCCTAGAGAGCCACATCTAAATTTGTATTTAATCTAGTTATTGTTGGTGCTCAAACTTACACCAATCTTAGATCAGGTTGAACTGATTCATTGAGGAAATAATGGGACTATATCCAAGTTTTGGAACCTTGCGCGCTTGAGATAGACCTCTGAAGAAGGCCATGTCCTCCACCTATTTCTACTATTACTATTACTCCTAATGTTGGAAAGGAAATCCTAAGATAAAACATGCCAAAGTATTAGGGATATAAGGATATGCAGAAAGGTAAAACTAAAACTAAGGAAGGAAATAACACCAAAAAGAAGGGGATGAACACAATCAACTTTGTGTGAAAATAAAAACAAATGCACATAGGAAGGCTAGAAGCGCGTAACACAATCAAGACAACTACACAATAATTTCCATGAGACATAATCAGAAGAGGAGATGAAAGAGACACGAGATAGCACAATGAACACACAATGTAAGGAAAAGGTAAGAAAGAAGAATAAAAACAAATCAAGGAAAAAGATAGCCACAAAAATTCTTCTATTACTTCCATAAATACACAGTTGGTTACAATGGTGTCTAAGGCCGATATCCACATGTAAAGACTAGATCTAAAGTTTTTCTACTCAAAATGTAATGCAATGCCTATACAAACTGAAGGAATCCAACCCTTTTTAATAAGCAATGCTCTTACATTTATAGATGAATTAGTGAGAGAAGAAGAGGAAAAGAAGTAAAAATCTGATTTAAAAACTCAACTACCAACAACGAGCAATGAATGCCTACAAATCCACCTATAAATCTATGAAATTCACTTCCCCATGTCTATTTGGCATGTAGGAGAATGAAAGAGGTGAGATCTAAATCAAATCGGGTGGTTTTAGAAATTAGATCCTTCATTAATGGCATGAGAGAAATTTTCCATCTTCTCACCTACCCAATTCTGCGTATAATTGAACTTAAGTGATTTGGATTGTAACCCATGTTATCAACTATTTTGTCATTTTTTGCCACGTGTTGTACTTAAACTGGTTGTAAGGATTCAATGATCTTTTGGAGCACTTTGGTAGGTTGTGTGTAATACACTCAACTCTGACAGATTGCCTCATGGCATAAAGACTGGTGCAGAATAAGGCGCAAATGCACATACAAAGGAGAGATGCACAAAAAGAAAGAAGAGGATACATAAAAGTAATGTGCGTGACTGAAATGGAAAAAATAATTGTAGTAGGCAAGTATAGAAGAGGGCGTAGTCATCACAGGGTAATGTGTGGTAGCAAGATGGCATGCACACATGGATGCTAGGAAAGCATGCTTACTGAGAAGTAAGTTTGAGGTGTGCACGAAGGGGAGATGAATTTCTTAGAGGAAGGAGAATGCACTAGGAGTTCACATAGGAGGAGAGAAATAAGATAGAGAAAGGGAAAGAAGGTGAAAGGTGTGAAGTAAATGGAGAATGCAAGAGGGCACGTGAGGGACTGTAACCAAGAAAACTATGCCAAGGAAGCAAATAGAGGGTGCGCAACCTGTAATGTTGAACCTTGAAGCCAAAATTTGGATGAAGATTGTTAAAATATTTATTGGAGTTATTTTGGACAATAGTTTGGAAAATTTTAGAGCCATCTTCCTTCTAGAGGAAGGATATCACTAGCCTGGAGCATCCATTAGGCATGAAGTCGGCTTAGGAACATGAAATTCGGATCTACGTGTTTAAAGAGTCATCCTTAAAGTCAATTTGAAGCATTTATGAACTCTTTTCTAAATCTTGTAATTTTTTTGAAATGGCTGGAAGATTATTGACATCATGGAATTAAAAGAAGAGTGTGTGTGAGGAGCACACGAGAAGAAATAATTATGTATAAACAAGACAATGTGCGTGCATCACACTTGAAGGAATTGAAACTACTCGAATATATACAAAATGATGCTGTAAGATTAATGGAAGGGTTTGAGATAGATCACATTGACTGAGATTGGTAGTGTGCCTCCATGAAGATGAGAAAAATCAAAGGATATAGCCTCCTTGCAAAAAATTATGATGTATGGGCCACTGCAAATTACATCAAACTTTGAATGGCACACCAGTTTGGCTTTATCAGCATCCTATTTTAAGACCGAGTCCCCAAATTTGAAAGCTTGAGGCCTAGCCTTTTTGTCAAACCACCTCTTAGTTAATTTTAAATGCCGTTAGGGTAATATTTGGAAGATGTCTTCAAATAGATACCAAGACTAAGAGCCCAATCAGAAATTTTAGTACCAAGGAAGACCTTTGCATTATATGAAACAATTGTCTAAGGGATGCTAAACCTTGTTACAATACCTTCAAGAAATTCAATGATGACTGGCTTGGTTGATTCCTTAAGCACGAAAGCTTCTATTCATCTGGTGAAGTAATCCATAGTTGTCAACACCCATTTGTTCCCAATGCTCAAAGGGGGATTGATCATGCCTATGAAGTCAAGACCCCATTTCACAAAAGGCTGATCTACTTGGATTGGTCAAAGGGGAATCACTACCAATTTCTTCTTTCATGCAAAGAAATCAAATTATTTTCACTTCATGACCCATTTGTGTGCATATGTGAACAAGGTAGGCCAAAAGTAACCTAGCTTTATAATCTACATTGTTGTAGTCTTGGCAAAGAAGTATCCACTAGAGAATCCATTGTGAAATTCTCCTAATAATTTTTTAATTTGCACACTGTCAATACACCACAATAGCATTCCATAAAGATTCCTTTTGAAGAGAATGCCATCAATCAGAACATATGGAATAGACTGCAGCCTCAGATGTATTCTCTTTTTTTGTTCAAACCAGGAGGATACGTGCCCTCAAAAAGGAATGTAATCATCACTTCTAACCAGTTGTGCATGCTCAAGTTTTCATTCTACTCAGGTTCGATGTGTAAGATATCTTCATCCAAAATTAATGAACTCTCAGGTTCATTTTGTGTGTCCTTAGCAAGTTTTTTACAGAGTGCGTTACCTCTAACTAACTTCATGGATTTGATAGTTATGTCATATTCCATAACATTTGTCACCCTCCTTTCTATTTTCTCATTTATTTCTGCCCCCATGATGAAGTCTCTCATACCAGAGTGTGAGACTAGCACCTTAATACGATTTGTGGTGACTATAATTTTGAACTTCTTAAGTGCACACATGATGGAGTATACATGTTTCTCCATATGACTATATTTAAACTCATAATCCTCTAGTGTTTGACTGAAGAAATCCATTGGCTACTTCTATCCTTTCTCATTTTATTATGTCAATATTATAACAACACTTGCATTAGTGCCATAAGCATAAAGGATGAAATCCTTTGAGTAATCTCGGTTGATAAGTGTTAGTGCGCAAGAAATATCTTACTTGATCTTGTTGAAGATCTCTTTTCCTCTTTTTGTCCACCTGAAGGTTGTATCCTTTTGAGCATGAGGGTAATGGGCCTCGTCATTCTTGAAAATTTAGGAATGAATCACCTAATTTTTTTTATCTTACCTAGGAAGGACTACATGGCTTTCTTGTGTGATGGCAAGGAGATGGAAAGGATGGCGGAAATGCATTCAGGATCAATAAAAATGCCATCCCTTGAGACTATATGGCCTAAAATATTTCCCTATGACACAATAATTTTTTTTTTTGGGGTTAAGGGACACCCCAAATTTCTTGCATCTCTCAAATACTTTCTCTAGGTGCACCATGTGATCCACGCTATGCTTTGAGAAGAAAGTTATGTCATTGAGGTAAACTAGGATGAACTCATTGATATATCCTTTAAAGGTAATTTCCATGGCATGCTGAAAGTTTGTGCTTACATTAGACAGACCAAAGGGTATCTTTTGATATGTGTATGTTCCCCACTTAGTTGTAAATGTTGTTTTGAACTGATCATCTTCCTTGACCAAGATATGATTGAAACCAGAATACCCATCCAACATAGAAAATATCTGCGTACTAGCTATATTATGCAAAATATGCTCCATATAAGGTAAAGGATAATGATCCTTCAAAGATTCCTTGTTCAAATCTATGAAATCAACACAGAGTCTGATTTCAACATTCTTCTTGCATACTGGAACAAGATTGGCAATCTAGGTAGAGTACTTAATCAGAAATATTATCTTTTCCTTGATGAGTTTAGATGATTCTTTCCTCATGAGGGGCTCTATCCTTGGATTGACTGGCCTATGATTTTTTTTGATAAGCTTGATACTAGGATCAACATCAATGGAGTGTTGAGAAACACTTGGATCAAATCCTATCAGGTCTTCATACTCCCATGAAACTATGTCATTATATTTTTGAAAAGAGATATGAAGGTTTATTTTTCATCATGCGTGCAAGATTTACTCAGTAGAAAAATCCTTACCATGTGTAATAGTGGATAGGGAGTAGTATTTTTTATGATGCGTGCATATAATTTTCTTCTGCCTTGAACTCATCATCAAGGCTGAACATTTACTCTAAGGTGCCCAAACCTTTAGGCAACTTATTTTTCTTGAGTTGAATCACTTGGTCAGCATAGTTTTCATACAAGTCAGTTTGCATACTTAAAGAGAACTCAACTTCATTTTGGATGAACTAGACAATTTTTGTGTCACTATCAAACACTATCTATTTATTATTGCTATCTGGGATAGATGTACTGATCACTTTTGACATGTTGTGTGTTCCCCTTGAAAAAATCCTTAGTAGGAGAAAGCTATGAGCCAAGCGTGACTATTTGATCATCTTCTTTGTTCATCTTCATTGGTTTCTTTGTGTCACACTTGTTTGTGACCTAGTGGATGACCAATTATGTTTCCCTAAAGATTTGTAGTGCCTTAATATGTCTCTTTCCAACAATGAGAAGACCATGCACCAATGATTCATATTTTGCTATATTGTTGGAGCATGCAAACTACATCGTGTGCACAAAAATGAATTTATCATCCTTGGGAGATGATGCTGGAGCATCAAGACCTTAGAATGATCATAGGGAGCATTATTCAAATATGTTTGTTTACATATAAATGAGTTGTTTTGACTTGGTTGAGTCAATAAACATTTGAGTGTGAGTGTAAAAGTGAATGTGGTTGTAAATGTAAGAATTATGTGTATAAGGGGGTGGGAATTTGTTGTATTAAATCCTAATAAGGATTATTTTTGACTCATAGAACCATAATAGGGATATGAATGATGATTAGAGAGAGAGTACGGTGGTTTTGATAAGATGTTAAGTTTAGTCATGTTGTTGAGCTCTCTTAGGAGTTGGTTAGGAGGTCTAGTAGTTTTTATCTTGAGTGTATGTGGATAATTTGATAGCATGAATCATGATATATGAAAAATATGATCTAAAAAAGATGTTGACATAAGAAGGAAGATGTATGACTCATGAATCAAGTAATAAAATTTATTTTTGTATGATATATACTTACAAATTGTAAACTATGTCCAATGCTCCATCTCAGACCGAGACATGGAGGATGATAGTCATTATAACATGCAATTTTTGAGATCTATGATGATATGAGAAGGTGAAGGAAGGTAAGAATAGTCTCCTAGAATTTTCTTTATTCTTGGAAACCTTGAATTTTTCCCTGTAGCCCAAATTCTATGCTCTCGGGCCTAAAATAGAGCTCGATGTCATTTGAATGTTATCCAACCAAAAATCATAAAAATTTGTGAGCACTTCTTTCCAGGTGTAAAATAGAAGTATGAAAAGTTTCAGGCTATAATTCACACGTGTGAAAAATTTATGTGAAGTTTTTTAGGTTGACTGTGACTGTGCACAAATTTGGAAGGAAAGGAGTTGCATGGTAGCCCAAAACATGTTGTCAAGCCATAAAATTTTTTATACATATTTTTTATGACATCCTTGAAGTGGATCCGTCAAAATTTAGGTGAGTTCATGACTAAAAGTGTATTCTGTTATAGCTTAGGGTTAAAATAAGCCTAATTTACACAATACCGTCTACTGGAGGTACTATTCCATACAAAGGAATAGGTGGTGAAACCTAGGCACAATCAAGGAATCCATAAAGGTCTCTAGAACACTTATTTCTTTGTAAGGTTGTTTTGGACAAGTTTGAGATCAAACTCAATTTGTGTGTAGAGAGTGCTACAAGTCAGTAAGGGCTTAATTTGAGATTGTAGGTGAACGAAAATAATATAGTTGTGAAATAGGTCCAAACACCTTATAATAGGTTGGATGAAGTTTTATAGGAGTTTTGAGTGTGTTTCCATGACCTGCATGAATATTTGACCCTATGTATCATTAGTAACCTATCTTGGCCATATCCATCCTCAAGGAGAACAATGCATGTTGGGAGAAACTTTAAGGATGAAAGGTAAGGGGAATGATTTTCTAATGATAGGAGTTTCATTAGGAAAGGTTGGAAATAGTTCAGAGCAGGGGGAATCATATCATCAAGAGATGTGTGTGAGTAGTATTACTTCCCTTAATGTTTGATAGTTCAAAATTTGACAAGGATCATATTTTAGATTCCTTGAAGTGCATGAATGCATGGGATCCTTAGGGCAGGGGATAGATGGAGGAAACACCAAGAGTACGAGTGCTCATATTGGACAGAGGTAAAAAGAATGGATGGCTCTATAAAGAATGCATGGTAAAGTTAAGTGAATGAACTAAGAACACAAACAATTTGAGTAAAACTAGTACATCCCCTGCACCAGTTTGGTATTAGAGAAAGGTTTGTTGTTATTAGAATATTTATATTGTAGATATTGGAAGTATATGATATTTTTTTGGTGATTAAGATAGAGTAAAATTGATTGTTGAAAATATGGAAAAAACAAAGAAGCCATCATTGTAGGGAATTATGAATTTGGTCCAAGAAGGAGTAATGGGAAGGATGGATGATATGATGAAGGCACAAAGGAGTATGGAATCTGAGATTAAAAACTTAGGGTCAGGAATGAAAAAAATGGAAAGGGATAAGTCAACTAATAGAGATGATAGTCACAGGCATGAAGAATCATTTTTGTTAAGGAGAGTACTGCTATAACAACCAACTCAAGCTCAAGAACCATTCTATAGGAGAAGTTTATTCAGGACTAGATGCAAAATAAAAGGTAAGTGTTGCAATGTCATTATTGATAATGGTAGAACAAGTAACATTGTCTCAGAAGAAATTACTCTCCTTTTTATCAAGTTTGACTGCATTTTATGACTTTTGTTTGATCTAATGTAAGTTAGGATGTAATTGTCCATATTTTGTTGAATTTAGTTCTAACCTTTAAAAGCTCTGTAATTCCTAACAAAGTGTGTGGAAATTCAATTTTTGTATTAAAACAGGTCATAATCAGTCAGAAGAATGAAGTATGAAGCTATCAACATGTTTTTGGGAGCCTTGGCTTCAATACGGCTTAGTTCCAGAACTTCTAGACTTAGTTATAGAACTCCATCACACAGTTTATGAGCTCTATCACTTAGTTTTAGAACTTTTGGACTTATTTCCGGAGCTCTAGTAATTTTTTCTATAACTCCTACGTTCAGCTTTGGAACTTTCACGGTTAGATCAAGAACAATCCCCTTTAGTTCCGGAACTTCTCCAAAGTTCTAAAACCAATGGGAATCTATTTATTTTGATGACATCCAATGATAGAGAAATCAATGAGCCTTTCAATTAGGAGTAGATTAGAAGATTTCCAATTATTCATACTCAAAGATCTATGGATAACTTATCAGACAACTGTACATCCAGAAAGGTTCCAAATTCAACATCTATTTTGGGCATAATTCGGTTCCATCTGAATCCAGTAGAACAACTATGGCTGTAAATGAATCTTTGAATGATATATATATATATATATACCTGTAGATATATTTAGAAAGAAGCAGTATACATACAGATACATAGAGATAGAGATATAGAGAGATACAATATGTTTTTGTAAGACAAAATATTTCAACAATAAAATAGCCACTTCGTTTTGAGAGAATATTACTTTGTCAAATCCTGATTCAAGGTGGAGCAAGGGCCCACTCCTCCAAGAACCAAGATCCTCATTTTATTGGTATTTATATTTCTAAATAAAATAGTGTAGATCTGTTAATTATGTAAATGCTTTTGATTCTTTAAGTTGAACTCTGTTGTATACTTGTCCCTGTAGGTGTTATAGACTAGATTTTCATTTCCTTGCAAGATTTGCACAGAATTTCCAACCATGTGTTTATCTCCAAGCAAAGTGTGTTTACTTCAACATTGTGTTTTTATTTCCAAAAATCTATTTACTTTTGTATGTGTGTTTATTTCTAGAAATTCATTCTAGCAATGAGTGTTTATTTCAATAAGTTTCTTACAACATAGAGATAATAAGGCTTTGGCCATGGAATCCTAAGGACACTGTAAAAAACCCCCAGAAAATAAAATAACAAATACCTACAAATAATTACTAGATCACTAGGATTTTCTTGTTGCATATAGCTTCAGACACACCCCTGGTTTGAATATGACATCAACAAAGAGTTGATTAAATGAAGGGAATAATGACACCCATCATTTTTGGCATTGTTTCCAGTGGACCCACTAGTTAGAATTGTCTAATTAGGTGTCAACAAGAGAAATAATCATACATCTAGTAATTGAATAATCTTCCCTACGTCATCATAAAATTTATGAGTAGACCAAGAGAATCCAAGGGTCGGTTCCTCCCAAAAATATTTGAACAAGAATCATCAGCATCTTCTCGATCAAATAAGGAAGTTGACCAAGAATTAGAAGCACCATTGTCCCCTGTTAGACAAGAAGTAAAATTGCCACCTTTGGAATTCTTGGATCAGTCACCAGAAGGAAGTGGAACCTTTAGAAAGAGGATTATATCCCAAGACCCATTTAGAGAAAGTTTTTATTCACAATTGAGTAGTCAACCTCCTACTCCTGACTTTTCACCTTCCCCAAAGTAGATCACATACCACATTGATTGGAAGAAAATTCTAGAAGGTACTACAGAAATGGCACGAGAAGCTGAAAGAGAACCTGATAGGACCTTTACTTATCCAATTCAGTTGGATGATGATGATACACCTATGAAGAATATTTCACCTACACATTTACCCACATTTAGAATCTAAAGATCCTGACCAATTTATATTTGAATTTAAAGTATTGTGTCAAACTTATGATTACAAAATAGATAATCAGAAGCTTAAGTTGTTTCCATCTACCCTGAAGGATGCAACAATGAGGTGGTTTATGGGATTAAAATCTAATTCTATTACCACTTGGGCACAAATGGAAATTTCCTTCCTAGACAAGTATCAAGACTACTGTAGAGGGAGGAACAGGAAGGAAGAATTTTTCAAAATCAAGCAAGAGGAGGATGAGAATATGGAAGATTATTTAGATAGATTCCTCTTTGTAAGTAAAAGATGTGGATTTGTACTACAAGAAGAGTTAAGAAAAACCATTTTTCTTAAAGGTCTAGATGATGAATCTAGGGAAGCCCTTGATTTGATGGGAGGTGGAAACATTGATCAATTAAGAATGAATGATATTAAAAACATTTATAGAAGCTATTCAATAATGAGGAGTGTACCTAGGAAAGGAAAAATAGTTAAAAGTACATGAACCCAAATATGAACAAACTGATGGATGAACTGGAAAAATTTAAAACAGACATTCTAGTTTAATTAACCTCCACCATGGATGGATTGCAAGCTAAATCAAATGCTAAAACTAAACCATTAGCTATGTATTGTCCTAGATGTAGGAAGAAGCATGTAATAAGAGATTGTCCTCTGGATAAAACAAAAATGTGTCTTATCTATGAATCTAGGGACCATGAGAGTAATGTTTGTTCTCTTCTTCCATTTATTAAAAATCATCTTAAACAAACCAGCACTCCATCCACATCATAAGAAGTAAAATTTTTCCAGAGACAACCTAGCCAGGGGTAGTTCATGCCCAGGTCATATCCTAACCCATGGATGATGCCATGGGTAGCTCAAATAGTACCAAAAAGTTTGGGATAAACCACCTTGGGTCCCTCAACCAACATGGAATCCTTAGGATTGGTCATGAAAATCTTGGTATGCCCAAGGATACCAATAGCCATGGTCTGGTCAAGGTAACCCGAAAGCTTGGTCACAACCTAGGTGGAGCCCTAATAATTATGCTCACGGGAGGACATATCCCAATTAGAATCAACAAGCCATAATGGGTTCCCTAACAAAAATTCACAAACCAAAAATGTGGTTCAAACAAATACCATCACAACCAGTTGCTAATCCCAGAAACAAACAAACAACTCCTATCTATGGGGCAGAACAAGAAAAACCAGTGGATCTAAATGCCATGGATTGTAAAGATATTCAAACTAGATATAGGAAAATTAATTAGCAGTCCACCTATTATAATTACTAAAATGACAGAAGAAATTGAAACCCCTAGTGTGGTTGTTCCCAAGAAAGATGAAAAAGAAAAAGATAAGGAGCCAGATAGCAACTCTACTGAAACTCCATTTCCAGAGAGATTTAAAGAAGTTATAGGGACCAAGGAATTTGAGTTGGTGTAGGAGTTGAGGAAATTAAATATTGAAATACCATTGTTACAAGCAATCAAGGACATTCCAGAGTTGAACAAGTTAATCAAAATGCTATGTTTAAGAAGACCTAAAAGGAAGAAGTAGTACCCCAAGACTATTAAGGTAGATGGGAAACTTTCTGATTTATTAGCAAGAAAAATCTTACTTCCCAAATATGGAGATCCTAGTAGCCCTGTTATTTCTGTCTCTATAGGGAATAAAGATATACATAATGTTTTGGTTGATTTGGGAGTAGCTATAAATTTGATGATAGTGGACACTTTGAAAACATTACCATTAACAGGTATCCAACCTACTAACACCATATTGCAGATGGCAGACTAGTCTGTAGAAAAACTAGGAGTTATTGAAGATGTGGTAGTTATGGTGGAGTCATGGGAATATCCAGTGGACTTCCTTATATTATAGCCAAAAGGTAAAACACTTGGTTATCCCATTATTTTGGGTAGACCATGGTTAGCTACAATTGTTTCCTTAATTGATTGCAGATCAGGTGATATGACTATCTCAAATGGTAAGAGTTCTAAGAAAATTTCCTTATATCCATGTGCATGATCTTTTATTAATAATCAAGAACAATTATGGGTTGATGATCCTGATACTAATAAACAAAATATTTCTTCTTTAGCTATGATAACGTTGCAGGATCATGTATGGGAGATGGAAGATATGATTAATAAACTATTGAATGAACACCAACTATCCTTGGAACAATCGGGGTAGTTCTGGAACCTATTTACTTAGTTCGGAACCTACGAATTTAGTTCCAAAACCATCACATTTAGTTCTGGAACCTTCAGACTTATCTTCGGAACCACAAAAACAGGAATCCCATGAAAATGCAAATATTTTCACTCTAGACGAATGAGATTTATCTTGGGGAGGAGTAGAAATATCTATGGAATTATCAATTTTAGTTTCAAAGATATCATGAAATGGTGAGGAATTTTTGGAAAAGAATAGTGACGAGGAGTTTGACCACAACAAGATAAGTATCATTACTCTTCCTATTGTCCTTTGTCCAATATTCTTTCTCACGGGACTTTTGGAGATGTTGTTACATATCATATGTTATTACCACATCCATGTCCACTAAACACCTTAATGGAACCCTTTCAACAAATCAGTTCATCACACATTGGAACCAAACATTTTGAGATTCAACCAGGTAAAATTTTGAACATTAATATCTCGCTGAAGAATGATGAAGATGGTAAATTGTTTATGTTCTGAAAGATCATACTAGAGATTTTTCTTGGGACTATAAAGACATAAAAGGAATCCATCCAAGTATTTTTACCCATCACATCTATACTGAAAACATTAAACCAGTTAGGTAACCTCAGAGGAGGATTAATCCAGCCTTAAGGGACATAGTCAAGCAATAAATTGAAAAACTATTACAAGTAGGTTTTATCTACCCTATCTGAGATAGTAAGTGGGTGTCTCCTTTTGTAATTGTGCCTAAAAAAAACAGGAAAATGGAGAATTTGTGTTGATTATAGGGATTTGAACAAAGTCCACACTGAGATTTATTTTCCTTACCATTCATAGATCAATTTTTGGACAACCTTACAGGTAAACAATACTTTTCCTTCCTGGATGGCTTTAGTGGATATAATCAAATCATATTTTCTACTGAGGATCAGGATAAAACTACCTTTACTTTTCCATGGGGTACCTTTTCCTATAGGGTATTTCCATTTGGACTATGTAATGCTCCAACAACCTTCTAAAGAGTTATATTATCAATTTTTGCAAGACCTAACAAATGATTGTGTAGAGGTATACATGGATGACTTTACTATTCATGGAGACACATTTGATGATGCTTTAAAGAATTTGGATAGAGTACTAACAAGATGTGAGGAAAACCATTTGTCTCTTAGTCATGAGAAATTTTTAATGATGGTTGATGAGGGGATTGTATTAGGACACCACATTTCAAAAAGAGGAATTCAGGTTGACCAAGACAAAATCAGGATTATTTCAGACTTACCTGTTCCTCAAACCCCCAGAGATATCAAGTCATTTTTAGGGCATGGTGGATACTATAGGTGTTTTATTAAGGATTTTAGTAAAATTTTGCCCCCATGTTTAGTTTACTTACCAAGGATTGTGAATTTTGTTGGGATGAAAAGTGTCAACATGATTTTGAAGAAATTAAAGAAAAATTAATCACTGCCCCAATATTGAGAGGACCTAATTGGGAGAAACCTTTTCACATCCAAATAGATGCCTCAAATAACTCAATTGGTGCAGTTTTGGGACAGAAAGATGAAGAAGGGAAAATGTATGTTATTTAATACCTTAGTAAAAATATTACTCCCACTGAAATAAATTACACTACCACTAAAAAAGAATTTCTTGTTGTGATCTATGCAATTAATAAATTCAGACATTATATTACAGGGTACAAAATATTTGTACATACAGATCACTCAACAATTAGATACTTAATGAAAAAACCAGTGGTTAGAGGTAGGATAATTATATGGTTATTACTTTTACAAGAATTTGATATTACCATAGTAGATAATCTAGGAAAATCTAATGTGGTATTTGATTTCTTGTCAAGATTGACCACTACAGGGGAGAAATATCTAGTTAAGGACAAATTTCCAAATGAACAATTGTTTTCTATTTCAGATGATACACCATGGTTTACTGATATGGAAAATTATCTTGCAACAGGTAAGTTTCCTCCTTCTTTCACTAAGAAAAAAATGAAGAAGTTGATTAAAACTAGTGCACAATTTAAATGGTTAAATGGAATGTTGTTTAAATGTGGTCCTGATTTGGTTTTACGTAGGTGTGTGAGAGAAGATGAAATCTTTGACATACTCAAGGCATGTCATGATGAACCAAGTGGAGGAAACATTTTCAGTAAAAAGAACAACTCAAAAGATACTTGGCACTGGCTATTATTGGCCATCTCTGTATAAATATATGAAGAGATATATCAAGCGGTGTGATCCCTGCCAAAGGATGGGACAACCAACCTTTACCAGTGAAATGCTTCTGCAACCTTAAGTAGTGATTGAACCATTTGAAAGACGGGGATGTATTTTGTTGGTCCCTTTAGTCCTCCTTCACAAGGAAAGGAGCACATTCTTGTGTGTACTAATTATGTGACAAAGTGGGTAGAGGTGTAGGCTTTAACAAATGCCACTGAAGAAGCAGTTACTGATTTCCTTTGGCACATAATTGTGATGAAATTTGGTGCACCAAGGAGTATAGTTTCAGATCAGGGGCCAGATTTCATGTCTAATATGATCCACGCCTTCACAATGTACTATTGGATTAAATCATAGGAAGTCATCTCCCTATCACCCACAATCAAATGGATAAGTAGAAGTAACAAATAGAGAATTGGAAAACATCCTTACCAAAACAATTGAAGCAGGATGAAGAGATTGGGTAAAGAGACTACCTGAGGCTGTCTGGGATTATAATACAACTTGGAAGACTACAATAGGGTTTTCACCATATGAGTTAGTTTATGGGAAAAATCCTTTGTTACCTATTGAATTTAAACTACAAACATTGAGGACAACAACTAAAGTGGGTATTGAGTTGGATGCAACACAAAAGGAAATAATTCTTCAACTCAATGAATTGGATGAGTTGAGAATGGAAGCACTTCAACAGAAAGAGATAATCCAAGATCAAAGGAAGTAGTGACATGACACACATATCAAGAAAAGGAAATTCAAGGTAGGATATTGGGCATTACTGTTTGATTCCAAGTACCAGTAATTCAAGGGAAAGTTGAGAACCATATGGTTAGGACCCTATCAGATTGAGAAGATATTTGACAATGGCTCTATTCAGCTACTTCCCATTGATGCAGTAGAAGGACACTTTTGGTCAATGGACATAGGATAAAACTTTATAGGAAGCCTCCTACTAGGGATGAATTCTTGAAGCAGATTGAAGCAGATAAAGAATTTGATCATATGGAAGAACCCAGTTCTTCCAAAATGATCAAATAATTAGATGCATGGATCCAAAATAAAGGGAAGAGAATGAAAACTAGAAAATGGCATTCTCTTCCCCCCCCAAAAAAAAAGAAAAAAAATAAAAAATAAAAAGGGAAGGAATGAAAACTAGTAAATGGTGTTCTCCTCCCCAAAAAAAAATCTCTCAAAGATCAATTGAAAACTAGTAATGGCAGTTGGTCTCCTCAATAAATGGCTAATGCAAAATAAAAATAATTTGTTTGAATTCTAGCTGTCTTTTCTAACCATTTTTCCTTTTTAACTTTTAGGAATGATGAGTCATCAAGGCATAGGGGATTACATCAGCAAAGGATGGTAATTATGTCTTGAACTTATTAAAGGTTAAATTAAAAGTTTGCATGTGTGACTAGAATTGATTTAAAAATTTGGTATGATGAGTCATTTATTGTGCATTATGATTAAAAGAAAGTAATCATGAGGGTGATGTTGATGGAAAAATAAAGTGGCGGCATATTTGTAATTAGCTATCATTTGGGTGGAATAAACAAAGTTGAGAAGCAGTTATAGAAGAATTTCAAAGAAGAAGTAGAAGAATTGTATTTGAATTCCGTAGCTAAACCCATCAATTTTGTAGATAAACACAATAGTTCCATGTAGCTAAACACAATAGTTCCAGTAAATCCAGTAGTTCAACTAATTTTGAATTTGAAGAAATAAGAATTTGAATCATCCTCTTTTCCATGGGGATTAAAAAGAAGTCAGAGCTAGAGGATGATACCCAACTTCTTGCAGATGAAGAAGTGGCAGCCATTTTTGGATGAGCATAGGGTGGCTAGAGTTCCTGAAAAAGTTCTTGAGGTACAATGACGAATTGGTAAGGGAATTTGTTATAAATTTAGAAGAATCCAAAACTAAAGTTAAAAGCATTGTAATTCCTTTTACTATCAATAAAATGAGTAATGTGTCTAGAATACCAATTGTGCATGTCCCAAATCCTGTCAAGGGAACCCTTAAAGATCTGGTGGAAACCTTGATACAAGAGGGGGAATCTGAGCCCCAATATATCTATAACACCAAGAAAATCATAAAGGGGGTCAAAATGACCAGCTTGCCCAAACCCTTTGACAGGGTAGCATTTTGTTTAGTTAAGTATTTAACTTGTATGGTCAATTTGGGACTGTGGGAAGAGAAGTCCTTAAGATGTTAATATATCTTAGGTATGGGAATTCAAAACCAAAATATATAGTAAATATTCTAGGATTCCTTTTTGAATCCATCCATATAATGGATCATAGGTATTCCTGGGGAGTTGGAACAATCAGACATCATGGGTTAATCCATTTGGTATGCCAGCACCATTTTCTTTCAAAGAAAAATGGAGAAGAAATATGGGAAAATTTTCTTAACAAGTTTAAGCAAAACCCTAATATTATCAGGAGGGGAATACCAACCCCTTTTTCTCCTACAAGTAATTTGGAGATTGATGCCCCTGCAAAGGAAAATAAGGAAATAGGTGGGGGTAATGTACCAAAAAAAAGGAGATCTGAAAGAAGGATTAAAGCTGCAGAACCTATTGTTCCTGTTCAAAGAAACTCCTTCCTCTGCAACAGTACCAGGAGAACTAATATCTGTCTCTGATAGTGATAGTTCACCTAAGCTAGAGCATGAAGTGAAAGTCAGAAGAAGATCTAGGAGGAAACCCATTTCCAGACATTTTGAAGCTCCTCAAAGAAGAATAATTCATAAGAGTTCTAGGGAAATTCTAGAGGATATGGAAGAACAATATGGGTTAGAAAAAGAAGCTGCTGATATTTTGGGTAGCATGGCCATGACTCCTCCTAGACCAAGCCAAACTGAGGTGGAGAAGGAAGATGAAATATTTGAAGAACATGCTTTTCAAGAGTTGGGTGAATCAGCAGCACTGTCACATGAAGAAGAGGAATTGGCATCTTGGAAATGGAAAGGGAAATCCCCTTTGGTAGAAGAGGAATGCTCATTTCCCAATGAACTTTTAGAAAAGGAAGAAAAACAACACTTGAAATAGAATCTATTTTTTCCAGAGTAGAACTCATCATCAGAGAGAAGGATGAGGAATTAAACTTCCTCAAACTCAAGTTAGAATAGAGGGAAATGCTCATTGAGAAACTAACAAATCAGCTCACAAATAGGACTGAAGAATTGACAATGGTCAAACAACAGATGATGGAAAAATAAGAAGAATGTCAATTTTCTAGAAGACCAAGTGCTATGTCAACAGTATCTACACATAGATGAACTGACTTACTGGCCACTCAAGCAGTTATGGCATGATACATGTAGGGAAATTAATGAATTTAAAACATCAAATGAGGACCTAAGAAAGAAGATGGAAGAAGACAAGAAAGCAAGGAAGAAATGGGAAGAAAAATCTACAAAGAGGAAGAAGAAATTTTAAATGTCTTGTAAAAATACAAATGGTTTGCATAATGAGTGAAAAGTTACTCACATGTAGGAGAAATTCTCCTGCATACAGTGTCTTTTTGGAAGAATAATTTATTTGCTGGCAGCTGTCAAGAATTGCATGTGGCCTTCCACATGAAATAAAAGATGAATCTAAGTTCATGACAACCTATTTCTCAACTAGTGTAGAGCAGAAAACTATTCTCTGCAAATTTTATCCCTAAAATCTTATGATGGAAAATAACACAAAATTCATGATGAATATGTATGTAGGGGAAAGCTAGCTGAATGTATTTATTTCTGTTCTTCAAAATTAGATTGCATGGAAAGAGAGGGATTCTAAGCATCTATTAAAAGCTAGTTCATCTGGTCTCTACATGAGGGCTCACTATGGTAAACCATCTTCCTTTGCTATACATTTCAGATCCCATGCCTTTGATAGTCAGTTCAAGGCACATTACCTGGCCACTTTACAAAAATGTATTGATTCCTTCACCTCTTATGAGGAGGAAAATTTTGAAGAGATTTATGATGGATATTTTGAAAAGATGGGAGTTTCTCATAGTTGCATTGAGAAGAAGAGAAGTGATATCTCCCACAAACTTAATATGGAGCCTAGAAAGAGTTAAAGCTTGTGCACACTAATCCCTTGGGTCAATGAAAAATGTAGGGGCATATGGATGGGAATGAGAACAAGGCCTCACATTCTTCTCACCCCCATGTCTCCATGGAAAAACATAGAGCCTCAATATCCCACTCAATTTGAGGAATGGTAGAGGAAAGTAGAAGTAAGATCAAGGTATAGTATTTCTAAACTAAAACACTAGGATATTCAATTTCAGCCATTTGACCTAAGTAGTCAATTGGAATGCAGAATCCACAACCCAAGATTTGAAGAGTAAAGTTTGTAAGGGGACTTACAAACAAGTAAGTACAAGGGAGATGATAAGGCCAAAATATGTCTCGTTAATGTGCAATAAATGATCTTATTTTACTCTCCTTTTTATCAAGTTTGACTGCATTTTGTGACTTTTGTTTGATCTAATTAAGTTAGGATGTAATTTTCCATCTTTTGTTGAATTTAGTTATAATGTTTAAAAGCTCTGTAATTCCTAACAAAGTGTGTGGAAATTCAGTTTTTGTAATAAAATAGGTCATAATCAGTCAGAAGAATAAAGTATGAAGTGATCAACATGTTTTTGGGAGCCTTGGCTTCAATACGGCTTAGTTCTGGAACTTCCATACTTAGTTCGAGAACTCCATCACACATTTTATGAGCTCTATCACTTAGTTCCGGAACTTTTGGACTTAGTTCCAAAACTCCAACACTTAGTTCACAGAACTCCTGTGTTTAGCTCCGGAACTTTCATGGTTAGATCTGGAATAGTCCCCTTTAGTTCCAAACTTCTCCAAAGTTCTAGAACCAATGGGAATCTATTTATTTTGACAACATCCAATGATAGAGAAATCAATGAGCCTTTCAATTAGGAGTAGATCAGAAGATTTACTATTCTTCATACTTGAAGATCCAGAAATAACTTATCAGACAGTTGTACGTCCAACAAGATTCCAAATTCAACATCTATTTTGGGTATAATTCAGTTCCATCTGAATCAGTAGAATAGTTATAGTTGTAAATGCATCTTTGAATGAAATATACATATAAAGACCTATAGATAGATTTAGAAGGTAGATATACATACATATACATAGAGATAGAGATATAAAATGATACAATACGTTTTTGTAAGACATAAATATTTCAGCAATAAAATAGCCACTTCATTTTGAGAGAATATTACTTTGTCAAATCCTGATTCAAGGTGGAGCAAGGGCCCACTCCTCCAAGAACCAGGATCCTTGTTTTATTGGTATTTATATTTCTAAAGCAAATAGTGTAGATCTATTAATTCTGTAAATTATTTTGATTCTTTAAGTTGAACTCTGTTGTATACTTGTCCCTGCAGGTGTTATAGACTAGATTTTTATTTCCTTGCAATATTTTCATAGAATTTCAACCGTGTGTTTATTTCCAAGAAAATTATGTTTACTTTTGCATTGTGTGTTTATTTCTGAGCAATCTATTTACTTCTCTATGTGTGTTTATTTCCAGCAATGAGTGTTTTTTTCAACAAGTTTCCTACAACATAGAGATAATAAGAATTTGGCCATGGTATCCTAAGGACATTAAAAAAACCCCAGAAAATAAAATAAAAAATACCTACAGATAATTACTAGATCACTAGGATTTTCTTGTTGCATATAGCTTCAGACACACCCCTGGTTTGAATATGACATCAATAAAGAGTTGATTAAATTGAAATATGGAAAAGAACATATTTTTGCACCTTTGATGGATCAACATGCAGTTGATGAGAAGAGAAACATGGTGTTTAGCATAAAGTAATTTGTGGAGAAAGATAAGAATCAGGTGCAGGTGTTCATGAGGGAGACATTGAAGAAAGAAGAAAAGGTGAGTGTGTCCTTAAAATGATAAGATGAATATAAGGTTGATGAAAGAGTCCATCAGTTAGATCCCAATGAAGTTGACAAAAAAACACAAGTGGAGGTTGATGAACAAGCCCAAGAAATGCTTAGAAAGACCATGAAGGTCATAAAATAAAATGAGAGTGATGACCAAGAAGGCCAGTTGAGTCACCTAGATAAGAGTGACAATAGTGAGTTCTCCTAGAGAAGATAAGAAGAGGAAAGGACATGGGAAATAGTCCTTGAAGATATTATTAAAGATATAGAAGAACAAGAAAATGAGAAGACACAAGATAATGTCATGAGAGGAATGGAAGCAAACAGGTCATCTGAAGGCCAAGATAGAGAAGGTGAAGGACAATCATTTCTTGTAAGGAAACTAAACTAAGAAGTTAGCAGGTATGAATGTAAGTTTTAGAATCATTTGTCAACAATGGAAATGAATGGACAAGGGCCAAGTGAATACAGTGAAAGATAGAACAATGAAATGTCCCTAAAGACCTCAAAAGGTCTAAAAATTATCTTCTCAAGCTACAATAACATACAAAATGCAGATTAATTTTTATCAAGGTATGATGGATTCAAAGAAACTAGGATACCTAAATCAAACCACCATGTGGAGCAAGGCACATAGCCAAGAAAAAATGAGAAATCTTGAAGTAATTCAGAATTTCACATGGTTGATAACAAATCAAAAAAAGTTGTTAAGGACAATGGACTGAATATAAGGTCATGGAGTGGAAACCAAAGCTTAGCAAAAGTCAAAGGATTAATGAAGAATCAAATCAAACATCTCAGGTATCTATAACAAAGAGGAGGTACCGGTGATGGTTCTTGTGAGCCTATTTTCAAATCTCAATAAGAAATTAGTGTGAAAAACAAAGAATAAAATACAAGGAGCAATTTTATAGTCCAAGAATGCATAGGAATGAGGTAAGAAAACAAATCTCAGTTAAGAAAAACACTAGGGTAATAGTTAAGGAGGATAAGTGCTTGTATGAAGAACATATGAGGATGTATGAATTTGAATAACAAGCCAAACATGGGGTAATTCTAAACAGGGTTAAGAAGACAAATAGGGAGACTAGAAGCCAAAAATTTGATAAAGGTATACATACACATGATATAAGTATAAATATAAGTGAAATGAAGTTTGATGGCATTTAATTACTATTTTGGAGTGAAAATGGGAAGAAGATAATACAAACAAATAGATTGATACCAAAATAATATATCATGGAGCATGAGATAAGTTTTAGAAATCATTGGTTAGTAAACAAAATGGTTAAAGAAGTTATTGTTTACAGTCAAGAAATGATCACCATATTCAGTTATAGAAGAAATTGGGAGGGATACTAGTCAATACAAGAGCAAGTGGTGAGAGGCATAACACAAGAAACAAACCAATCAAGGAATAAAAGTTGATTTTGTTATCTAGAAAGAAGTCACAGTAGTAAAGTATAGAATGTGGGGCAAACAAAATTTAGGGAACAAGAACTATTTAGGTATAACCATGTAGAAGTTGTTTTCTTGGAAACAAGTCTCACACATAATGTTAGCACAATGCAAGAAGGAAAGAAAATGGGAGAAATTATGATTTCAAAATTAGGCCATTGGTCTAAGCAATTTGATATGATGAGAGACTCATAATTTCATAGTGTAGTAACCATAAGACTATCAGATGATGACACAATGAAAATAAGAAGCATAAACTTGAGGGAATTGGTTAAATACTTGTGGCATAATCAAGATGGACATGAGGGAAGTTTAGAATTACAAGTAAAGGAACTTGTAAGGTCTTTGAATATTGATTGAAAAACAATCAAAAGGAGTAAAACCAATTGTCTATGGATTGATACAATAATAAAACAATTCAAGGAGAAGCATCATGGCATGAAAGAGTGGGATTTTAGTATTGAATATTTACATTTCATTAGCAAAGTGAGAGAAGCTTATGGAGGAACAATTTGTGAAGTTGAGAAAGAAAGGATAATGGAATATATGGAAGAGGTAATCAAGTATCATGTTTTTGTGTCTAACATTGCTATGGAGACTATGAATTTAGGTAAACATGAAGAAACCAAGGCAAAGTTCCTATGGAGATACAAGAAGGATAAGAATGAAGAAGAGAAAGATACAATCAAGAAGAAAAAGTGTATGAAGAATAAAGGAAAATATGAGTTTAGAGTGGTGGTAGGGTGGCAGAAGGTACAAACATGTTAAGGTGTACCATTAAAAAGGAGAAGAAGAAATTAGAAAGAAATGAGAAAGAAAAGACAATATTGCATTGACTAGGAGCTCAAATTATTATTTTTAGGGTAATCTAATGCAGGAGCATCAAGACCTTAGAATGATCATAGGGAGAATTATTCAAATATGTTTGTTTACATATAAATGAGTGATTTTGACTTGGCTGAGTCAATAAACATTTGAGTGTGAGTGTAAAAGTTAATGTGGTTGTAAATGTAAGAAGTAGGTGTATAAGGGGGTTGGAATTTGTTGCCTTCAAGCATAATACTATATATTTTTGACTCATAGAGCCATAATAGGGATATGAACTATGATTAGAGAGAGAGTAAGGTGGTTTTGATAAGATGCTAAGTTTAGTCATGTTGTTGAGCTCTTTTAGGAGTTGGTTAGGAGGTATAGTAGTGTTTAGCCTAAGTGTGTATGGAGAATTCAATACCATGAATCATGAAAGCTGAAAAAGATGATATAACAGAGACCTCAACACATGGAGGAAGATGTATGATTCATGAATCAAGAAATAAAATGTATTTTTGTATGATATATAGTTGTAAATTGTAAATTGTGTCTAATTCTCCGTCTCAGACCGAGACATGAAGGATGATAGTCATTATAACATGAAATTTTTAAGATCTGTTATGATATGAGAAGGTGAAGGAAGGTAATAATAGTCTCCTATAATTTTATTTATTCTTTGAAACCTTTAATTTTTCCCTGTGGCCCAAATTCTATGCTCTCGGGCCTAAACTAGGGATCGATGTCATTTGAATGTTATCCAACCAAAAATCATAAAACTTTGTGAACACTTCTTTTCAAGTGTAAACTAGAAATATGAAAAATTTTAGGCTATAATTCACACGTGTGAAAAATTTATGTGAATTTTTTCAGGTTGATTGTGACTGTGCACAAATTTGGAATGAAAGGAGTTGCATGATAGCCCAAAACATGTTGTCAAGCCATAAAAGTTTGTATACATATTTTTTTATGATATCCTTGAAGTGGGTCTTTTGAAATTTAGGTGATTTTGTGACCAAAAGTGTTTGTTGTTATAGCTTAGCGTAAAAATAAGCCTAATTTACACAATACAGTCTAAAGGAGGTATTATTCCATACAAAAGGAATAGGTGGTGAAACCTAGACACATTCAAGGACTCCATAAAGGGTCTTTAGAACACTTATTTGTTTGTAATGTTGTTTTGGACAAGTTTGAGATCCAACTCAATTTGTGTGTAAGAGAGGGCTACAAGCCAATAAGGGCTTAATTTGATATTGTAGGTGAAAGGAAATAATATAGTTGTGAAATAGGCCCGAACACCTTAAAAAAAGTTTGATGAAGTGTTATAGGAGTGTTGAGTGTGTGTCGATGACCTGCATGAGTATTTGACCGTATGTGACATTGGTAACCTATCTTGGCCATATCCATCCTCAAGGAGAACAATGTTTTTTGGGAGAAACTTTAAGGATGAAAGGTAAGGGGAATGATTTTCTAATGATAGGAATTGGATGGGGAAAGATTGGAAATATTTCAGAGCAAGGGGAATCATATCATCAAGAGGTGTCTGTGAGTAGTATTACTTCACTATAATTCTTGATAGTTCAAAATTTGAAAAGGATCATATTTTAGATTCCTTGAAGTGCAAGAATACAGGGGATCCTCAAGGAAGGGGATAGATGGAGGAAGCACCAAGAGTATGAGTACTCATGTTAGATAGAGGTGAAAATAATGGATGGCTCTAGAAAGCTTGTATGGTAAAGTTAAGTGAATGAACTAAGAACACAAACAATTTGAGTAAACTTTGTACATCCCTTGTACCAGGAGAAATGAGAAAAACACTTGTGCCCGCTCCATTCCTACTTCTAGTATCTTCAAAGCACAACTTCCACAATCCATAATTTTCTTCATTTTTCTAGAGTGTGCATAGAAAAAAAGCTTCTTCTTGAAGGATACAATAAGTGCCAATCCTAGTTTCAAAAGATTCAAGCTCTTCAACATATGGATATAATTTTTGGTGCCTTTCTACCCACTCATCTAGTACTAAATCAGATAAAGGAGGAGGAATATGCTTCTCTTCAGGAACTTGTTCTTGGCCTTCTTGGATTAGGAAATTAGCTTGGAGAGGGGAGGGGTCATATGACTCAACAAGATAGGAAAATATTAACTCAACTTATATGGTGAACCGGGCACCATACCTTTTCTTGAGTAGCATATGAGACCAATCAGAAGACAAGTAACCACCTACCTTAGCATTAAAGTATCTTAATAGACACATGGAAAAAAATGAGGTAGGTAAATGATTGACACATCTTAAGTTAGGTAGGACATGCATGGAGGGTTAACTCAAGATCCTTGATAATTCCTAGAGTGGTAATAGTTGAGCCATCAAGTTGCAGGAATCCTTTGGATAAATGGTTGTACTTAAGACCTAGGACATCATTAATTTTCTTGGGCATAAAATAAGTATTATCACCTAATTCAATCATACAATTGTGCACAAGGTGTTTACCTATGATCAAAGACATATAAAAGGGTGGGATTTTGACAACCTTACTTACTTTTTTCTCATCTTCATGATAGATATTAACAGCAATGTGTGGGAGTTTCACCAGAGCTTCATGCAATAGATCACGTTGGGATGGAATGGCTACGACATCCCACATTGTGACATTCGCATTTTTTTTATTCATTTAGTCCACAATGTTGAATATAAGGCTTATTGACTTGTGCATTTGGGGAACAACAGAATATTTTCTTGATTGTTCAGGCGCAGAGGCAGGGGCATTATCTTGTGTAGAGGCTTGACCTAAAAAAGGAGGGGCACACATAACTAATGTTGTAGAATTTTGTAGAACCTCGCATGTAGGAACTTGCACACCTAGACTGTTGGATGCCTTAGCTACATATTTTTCCTTTTGAGGATCGACCCATGTGATGGGAGCTAGAGTTTTCAATCCTGACTGATGTAGCCTAGAATTTACCAGTAAAATCCTAGGCACATTGGCACATCACTCAACCTAGACTGAGCACTCACCCAAAGTGTGAAAAGGTACCAGACCCATCTTTAGGATTGCTATTGTAGGATGTTAGCATGATGAATACTTAAAGCATTCAGATCCATGACTAACATATCATTCTATAGTGCATGTTCAGATCTAGATCTAAAGAATAATAGACTTAAATGATAACCATGATGAAATCAAACCAATTATACTCAGGATTTATTACTTTGATTCATCCAATACACTCCATTGCATTAAATATGATAAATACATAGAATCTTATTACAATAGATGATACCATAGTTTATGCATGCATTAGATTTGGTAGCATAACCTCATAATAACTCAGTTCTCACATATCACTTCTCTACCGCACAGTTCGTTACATATTTATAAGGGTGGGAAATTTCACTTCACCACTTATATAATCCCAAAATAGATCACATGCTTAAAATATCCATGCGCCTTTACAATAATAGGCTTACATGCAAGAATACTAACAATAAACCTCTCACAGTCTAACTATCAGTCACAATTCTATCTTTATCTTGTATCCATGCAAAGAACTCCTTATTCACTCTTCCTAAAATAGCCCATGCGTGTCATGTACATATTCATCTTGTTTGTGTGCTCCAAACGCCATCTTCCAAAAATAGATCATACTCGTGAAAACGGCTAAGTATCAAATCTGTGTCTATCCTCAGCATGTGATTCCTTCCTGATCCTCCCACACTTTTGAATACTCTCTACCATTTCACATGAATATCGTGTACACATTTTGCTAAGGGTTAGACATGGTATGCTCAACAGTAACCCACACTAGCTACATTGTCACCCTGACAATGGATACTCCTTGAGCAATAAAGAATAAAGTAGTGTAAAGAATGTTAAAGAATTCTATACAAAGAATAGTTCATTACTCTGAAGCATTCTCTACTTCAACTGAAGGATGAGCTCTGTATATTCTTCTTTTATTTCTACCTCTTAGGTATGCCATTCACTCAACGTGTCTTGTGCCTTTTCTAGGATATTCACTGCAATAGACTTCAACTCATCCTACATAATATCTCCCTTCTCATTTTGTAATACTAACATAATGTTAGCCACTACAAACATTCTTCGTAATAGCAAATCCTTCTTCTGAGTTATAACCTTTCCTAGTTATTCCAATCTTTCCTTATGGGGTTCCTATGCTTCTACAAGGGCCTCACGCTTTTTCTTCACTACTTCCAATCTCTCTATGTGCCCCAATGTCTCTTCCTTTGTAGCTTTTAGGACTTCATTGTCCTCTACCATTGTTCTTATTCTGATGACTACTTCTGAAGAGGTTCAGATGTTCAATGCTTGATCTTCTTTCTTTAGCTCCTCCTAAAGGGTTTGAAGTAATGCCTCGTACGATGAAATTTTTCTAATCAATACAGCCTTTTCCCTCTCTGCCTCATGTTTAGGGACTTTTAGCACTAGAAATTTAATTTGTCCCTCTTCAAGCACCATATTAACCAAATTGCGCACATAGCACATAGTTGAAGAGAACTTTTTTGGCACCTTTTGATCTAAGTGTGGTCTTGCTTGGATGATATGATCCCTAATCTCCTCTTCCATGCCAATAATAACCCCATTCTTTTTCTGCTCTAAGTCCTTCTCTTGTTTCAAGTGCATTATCTCTACATCCTTGGCCTTGATCTCTTCCCTCAATGCCCTAATAGTCACAGCTTTATCCACATTCCTCCTTTCCACCTCTATAGATACCTTCACCAAGTAATTACTAACTTCTTCATATGGCATAACAGTAGGCTTTACCATTATGTGTTTGGCCTACGATGCCTTCTTCAATCTTCTAGATATAGAGGGCTCTTCATAGAAATCAAAGTCTGGTTCATCCATATGTGTCTGCATTGACCAAGATAGTTGTTTCCTTATGTGCACTGTGGCCATGTCCTCATCCATCAACTCCCATCCATACAATTCCTTCAGGTTAATTGTGCTTTGGAAACGGGCGTGGAAAATTTTACTAGTGTCCTTAGCATAGCCCATGAATGAAGCAATATACTCCCCACTTATCCTCTTCAATATTTTCCCCTTATGAACTTGAGCGTCAAGATTTGGAGCTTGTTCTTCTATGCCCTGAGTAGTCCCTTGCATTATCTCATCTTCCTCCTTTTCTCCTTCTTCTCCATCCTTCATTTCTTCATCCTTTGAATCTTCCACATCCTTTGGAGGTTTAGGAGATTTGGGTGTGCTTTCCTCAAACTCTTCCTCCTCCTCATCTAGCTTCAACTTTCTCCTTCTCTTCTTAGCTATCTCCTTCTGTGGAGAGAGTCGAGGTGATCTGCGCACTACTTATGGAGTAGAAATTTGGGTTCTAGTTCTTCTGAATACTCTTTTGAAACAGTTCTCTCGTTGTATTGCATATAGGTTCTATCATCTCCTTCTTACACCTAAGATGGTGTAGTCACGTGCTTAATTCCTACCTTTTCCATAGGCTACCTTCTTCCTCTATGCTCTAGGCCAACACTATCTTCTTGTTTCTTTTCCTCTTCATCCACCAATACGGTCTCTACAAGCTGTGGGGTTGGCACATTCTCTATTGTATGCTTTCCCTTAGGTGGCTCTGGATACGTGAATTCATTTTCCACATATTTTTTGTTCTCCAAATTGGGCTTAAGGTGAATATACACAAGTACCACTCCAACGTCTCCAATGACCAAGCTTACTAGCTTCATGCTTATTATATCTGAGATAAACCTCTCAATGTAGGTAGTTCATCTTGGATATACATATGCTTTTCTCATAGTGTTGTAGTCACAATCTACCTTATCTACAATGAGGCTTAGGTGGAACACATCTATGAACTAGTAAACTGATGCTTGGAAGTAGTATGCTGTGAAGGCATATGGCATTTTGCACAAAGGGATATAAGCTTTGTCCTTCATTGTAAATTACATGATGTAAAAATGTTGGTAGACTACAAACTGTACTACCTTACCCACCACCGAAGGCAACTCCTTGGGTATGCACCACTCTTCTTCAAACGTCGCGTGGAGCCTATCATACCACATCTCCACCCTCTATTTAAATGGCCCACTCATGGTCCCTTTGCATTAGTAATTACCAAATCTTTTCACCAAAGATTTATGTTCCGTGGGGTACTTCCAAATATTCTCCTTTGGCCCATTGGGCACTCCAATCTCCATAAACACTAAAGATAGTAAAATAGCACCAAAAATAATTCTATCACCTATACGCATTTCTTCAATGATTGTATTTGCTATGTGATCCACAAGATTTTAGATCACTCCTTGAGACATATTCCTTGTAATGTGTAACCACATTGTATTCACTTGCGACCACCTTTCTTGGTCATTCAAATTTTTTACAAGATGGGTAGCTACCTGTACTACTAGGTACTTTTTCAATTTATCGATGTCCATGCTGTGCGGACCCTTGGTATATCCTAGCTCCTTCCTTATTTCCAGGATCACCACTTTTTCTATTAAATCACTCTTCAGATCTACTCTTAAGGCCCTTAGTCCTGTCACTATTGAAATCAAGGCATCTGTGATTCTAACTCTCCGTCTGATGAAGTAGAAGAAGTCCTCATGGAATCTACTCATCAACCATCGATACAATGGTACATACTTTCCAAAGTATGGTAGCTCGTAAAATTGGTAGAATCCAATCTTATTTAGTAACTTCTCACCAACATCATCATACACTGGCATATCTTCTGCTATGCACTTGTTCATTTTTGTGCTCAACAACGCATCTGGCTCTGTCTTATTATCCGATGTATGATGGTTGTAATCAATGATCTTACATTTATGGATGTGGGAATCCCATTCTTGTCCCAAAATCACACCCTTTGGATACTGCATTTCTAAGAAAATACTCTCAGGAGAAATTTCTTCTTCCACGTCAACCTTCTTCTTTCCTTTTACTCCTAATATGGGTGCTTTCTTCAGTGCCATTTGAAAAATATCTCCTTTCTATCCTCTGTAACAAGGAAGTTAAAACCTTAGTTTGAATCTCCATTCCATAGTGGAAATCGTGTGCGCTAGCTCTTTTGTAACATGTCTAATTTTCTCAAACCCTTCACCTACAAGGATGCAAGCTTCTCTTACGCACAAATCTTCTCTCCACAATTGGGTTCACACTCTTCGTACCTCCACACGATTCGCTTGGCTTGTTTACACTTAGCTCTTTTGAAGTTTTCACAATTTCAATGGTAAGAATGAACTCACATCCCATCCTTATATAGATTTTCAAAAATTTAGTGTATTTATTACTCCTTCACCTACCAATAATCCTCTCATTAATCGACCATTTTCATTCTTTCCGTGTGGTACATGTTTGAGCCCAATCTATAACCTTCTAGCGTGACTTCCTACCTTCTAGCCATGGAATTATCTTCAGCGTGCCTCCATGTGCCCGAGTACCTCGTCACTGCACCTTCCCTTGCTAGTTCCCATAGCCCCTTCTTACCTCTTGTTATACTTGTCTCTTCATTCATCTCCACCTATGGTACTCATTTCCAGAAGCACTTTTTAAAATAAATTCTCTAACTTGAATAACACTCATAGCAGTTTGTTTCATGTGCACTTATTTTCAATAGTCTTGTACCTAGATATCAATAACCACCCCATACTAAGGGTATGTGTTTTCCTATGCACATAAAAATTCTTCAAATACTAATTAGATTCTGGCACGTAAACACAATTATTACACAAAAACACAAACTAAATTAACAATGCATAGCGACAAAGAAGGAAAAAAATTAAGGAGATATAGAATTGAAAACCTAATATAAATGGAAACATTACCTTATTAAAAAACCAAGAAGACTTATTTATAGTAGGGCTTAAGCCTACTCCCATTAAAGTAACTGGGTAACCATGTTCCATCAAGTGCTTCCAATTGGAAAGCACCTGTTTCAAGTATGTGAGTGAGAACATATGGCCCCAACCAATGTACCTTGAGTTTTCTTGGATGGCACAAAAAATTACAATCATAAAGGAGCACCATATGTCCAATTTCAAACTTTTTATCCCTCAGGGTTCATTTTAAGAGACCTCTAGGAAATCCGAGTTAGAAAATCCTCGATGAATTTTCTTGGAACCGCTTTCACTGGAAAGGAAATTTTTTTGGGGTTTGTGCACAAAATTTTTTCCTAAAAGAATCTTTAATTTTGAAGTCATGTGAAAAAAAGGATGCAGACACGTAGTAGGAGATTTTTTATCGCACGTCTGCAGCCTCTACCCTCATATCGTGCATCAACAACACAATATTTTCACACATCAACAACCTCATGTCATGCATCTGCAACATTTTCCCTCCTTTCATGCATCAACAATAAATTATTTTCACACATCAATAACCTCTTGTCATGCGTTAACAACTTCCTACCATGCGTCAAAAACCTCTTGTCATGCGTCAATAACCTACCCTTCAAGTTCAGTTGTCAGTCGTATGAGTGAGCTAGTAGTGTTCTACCCAGTGAATAATCTAGGATTATATAGGGGATATTTTCAAGGGTAGGAGAAGCCAACCCCTAAAAAAAATTAAACTGTAATTTTTAGGCAAATAGGTCATTGACTCGTGTGAGAAAATTTACCTTTTCAAATTTTTCTACAATAGAATATTCACCATATTAAGAATATTTTCCACTAAGAAAAACCATGTTATCGATGATGTCCCTATTATGCAATGATTTCTACCTGGCCTTTTCTTGTTTTTGAATCCAATGTGTTATTTCCCGTCACTCATCCATCTTGATTAACTTTTCAATCCGTTATTCTAATGCTCGTTCATCAGCTAGACCTCAAGTGCGCACATTACACAAATAATGTAACATGAATTCTTAAGGAAGAACTGCTTCTATGCCAAACACTAACTAAAATGGTGTGGGTTTTTTCAACCTTTTATATGTTGTTTGATATGCCTAAAGTATTGTAGATATTTTATCATCCCAATCCTTTCTTCTAACATCACAAATTTTTATCAATGTATGGCTCAAACTTTTGTTGAAATCCTCAACAGTCCCATAGGCATGAGGATGATATGGTGTAGTCTTATGGTGTGAAATCATAAATCAGGGATAATTTTAGTGGTGAATATTCATAATATGGTGAAAATTTCATTTTAGGAAAATTTGAAAAGGTGATTTTTTTAGAGTAGGTCGGTGTCTTGTTCGCCTAAAATTTACAGTATATATATTTTTTGGGGTTAGCTTCACCTACATTTGAAAACATATCCTATAAAAACCTAGGTGATTCACTGGGTAGTATACTATGGTACTACCACTAGTACCTTACCAATACCGTGAACTCACATACTCTAAGCACCAGAGATTGTTGTTAGCCTATTAGTAGTTTAGAGTTAGGTGACAGATGATATTTGCTGATGCGTGACCCATTGAATTTGCTGACATGTGACAAAGGGGTTAGCTGTTGATGCATGACAAGGGGGTTATTTTTTGACATGCGATAGGGATATAGTTGATGTGCGGCAAGGAGGTATTACAAACACATGACAAGGGGGTTTGTTGTTGACTTGTGACAAGGAGGTATTACAGACACGTGACAAGGGGGTCAGCTGTTGACGCGTGACAAGGATATAGTTGATGCGCAACAAGGAGGTATTACAGACACATGACAAGGGGGTTATTTGTTGATGTGTGATAGGGATATAGTTGATGCGTGACAAGGAGGTATTATAGACACGTGACAAGGGGGTTTTTTGTTGACACGTGACAACGAGGTATTGTAGACACATGATAAGGGGGTTATTTGTTGACACGTGACAAGGAGGTATTGTAGACATGCGACATGAATTTTTTCTCTAACGCACAACTTGGTTCTTTTGCTGACGTAGGACTCTATTCAGAATAATGGAAGGTACTATTCCTTAGAATGCGAAGACCCAAAAAGTAACTAAGAAATATCAGAAGTCCCTGTTCAAGTATTTAGGAAACTCTGTTGATACAGATATTACAACTACCAACAACCATATAGCTACCACCAGAAATAATCAGACTACTGACTGTGTGGAAGGTAATATTGAGGTGGACATGCATTCTACACAGTATCAAACAAATGACACCTACAATAATATGCCAGATCTTGAAGATATAACTTATGAGATGTCAGATCCTGAAGATATTCTTCCTGTTGGGGTACAACTAGGAGTGCATCAAGATATCACACATACAAATACTTAGCAAAATGGAACACACAAATCAAATTCAAATTCTGGTTCACAAAAGAGGAAACCAGGTGATTGTGATATTGCTTAAAATTCTACTCAAAAAAGTAAAACATTGAAAATGAACAAGAATATTTGAACCATTGGTAGGACATACAAGTTTGATTGGGCTTCCAAATTTCCATTTATCAAACCTATATAATCATCTAATTCAGAAGATATCCCATCTGAATGTACATGTACAATATGTACGTGGAAATTGGGAAAGTAACAAAAAATGAAAATGAAGCTGGACACTATAGAAAAACATTGTGGAAAATAATATTTGAATGTAACGGGGGCGGATAGCTAGAAAATCAAAACACACAGGTGGAAAACTAAAAAATAATGCATGCATGTTAAATACATAGTGGATTATGAGGCAAAGAAAAAAAAATGTAGACATCTCATGGAAAAGGGAGGAACGATCACATCGCAAATTGGTAAGATGAATCAAACAAATCTACATGCAAAACTCATACAGTTCTCTACTTTATTTCACATACTAAAGAAAGGAAGATTGATTTCATATTTCCTCAATTTCAAAGTTTTGTATTAATATAATGAAATTCCAAATGTACCTCAGTCTCATTGGTCTAAAAGTAGTGGATGGGAAATGGCAAAATGCCTTCCGATGATAGAGAAGGAAGATTTGAAAGAGAATGTAAACAAATCAAAGTTTATCTCTTTTTTAATTGATGAAGTGACAATAGTCAACAACACTACATGGGTATGTATCCACATCTATACTTTAGAAAATTATATAACGAAACCTCATCTACTGGGTGTTATGAAAATGGTTGAAAACTGTAACACCGAAAACCTACATAAAATAGTTGTTTCTCATTTGAAAGATATTGCTAGAATGACTAATTATGAAATTTCTAAGAAGTTGGTATGCATCAGAGCAGATGATGCATCTTTCATGAAGGTTCACCGAATAGGGTTGTGTGTTAGATTACAAACAACAGTGGCCCTATATATGCTACCAATTCACTGTATGGTTCATAGAGTGAATTTAGTGTATAAAATGGTAAGAAACTATGAAAATGTTGCTAAATTAGAAGACCTTATAAGAGAACTTCATGCCTATATGGAAAACATCCCAAAGTGATTTCTTCAGTTCTAGAAATTCACAATCGGAATTACAGATGGCAATAAACTTCTGAAATATGTGGAGACAAGATGGATCCATTTATAAGAACCTACATGCAGAGTTCGTGAGGATTATCCTTCGTTGGTTGGTTTCATGCAAAAGTATTGTTATGAAGTTGATAGGGCAAGGGACTTGTTCCATTTAACTAATTTGGAGACATTTCTTGCATTGGTTGGTATTCTTCCAATGTTACAGGAGATCAATACACTGATGAAGCATGCACAGGGGAAATTAATCTATATTGTGGATTTTATACGGATGAGAAAAATGGTATGTCAAAGTCTTGATATCTTGTACTGTTCCCAAGATAGTTTTTATACACTTGTTTTCGAGAATTGGAAAGCTTTATTAGATCTTAAAAAACCCAGTAACTATTTGAGATTTAATATCCACAATCAGTTATGCATCACTGTTAATGGGAGGGACATACCACTACACATTTTACAAAAACATCAATATATTATAGGATTAGAATGAGAAGATGTTCCCATGACACATAATCTCTTTGAGTTTTTTATATTTGAAACAAGAATAAAGCTTAAAAAAATATCAGAATCCTTATCATAAAAAATTAGAGAATGTTTCTCCAAAGATTAAATTCTTGAAGAAATGGGTGTGATGAATCTTAATTTTTGGAATACTGAAGGTGGTCGTGTAGACTTTATAAGAAATTATTTCCATAAATCAAAGGGTACAATAGTGGAACATTTCACAAAGACTTCAGAGTTCAAGGGTATGAAAATCAAAGGTATATTGAATGCTGATTTATTAAAGTTTCAATCAACAAATTTTGTACCAACAATGAGGAACTGATATAAAAATTTAGACAAAACTTCTAAAAGTGATGCTATTACAAGGATGTGGTGAGCAATCTATCAAATTACTATCTTACAAGAAGACATCAGTGAATATTTCAGATTATATGAGTTATGCCAAACAATGATTTTGGGGTTTGTGGAGGACAAAAGGGTTTTCAGTGCTTTATCATTTATAAAATCAAAACTAAGAAATAGGTTGGATAAAAATCTAGAAATTTTCATGAGGTGTTATGTATCTCGCTACTCCATGGAAACCTTTCCTTTTGATAGAAAAATTGTGCATTGGAATTCCCTTTGCAAAAGAAGAGGGTGAATAATACAACTACAAGTACAACTATTCCCAATGATGAGAGTGGAATTGATGCATCGTCACACTCTACAGAAGAGAACATCGAGTTTGAAGAAGCTATTGATAATGGATTGTTTCAACTTTAAATAGGTATCTCCTTCACCTTACTTTTATTGTTTGTCACCTTAAATTTTGTTTCAACTCTTGTTATCATTAAAGATGTTACAGGTATATATATTTACGTTTATTTAAATACAATTATTTCATCTTTTTTTTTTTGAAAATGTGGGTTGATATCCATCTGAGGAAGCTCGCACTTCTCGGGACTGACAATGTCAAGAAACTCACCCATCTATCTACTAATCCATTTCTTATGTTGATTTATTTTAAATTTGTAACATTCCCATTTTAAAGATTTAGAAACAAGGGATTTTTTTTTGAATAACATTCTCTATTCTAAATTATCATAATTTAGAACACACATTCCATGCTAATCAATCTCATAACAGATAACCATATGCAGTTGTAATGACTCGATGAACTACCGATCTCTCATTTCATGACTCAGTTTCTTACCAATCCTTCATGTTATCTCAATGTATTGTATACTAAGTATACTTGGTTCTTTTAACCTTTTCAGGGTATTGAAGTGTTTCATTTTAAGAGGCCTATGTGAATATTTGTTACCAATATTCATCTGAAATCCTACTTCTTAAACTAGGTGATATAGTGCAACGCAACTAGCAACTTGTGATACTTTGGCCAAAGATTTTCACATGCTTTGCATGAACATATTCCTAGACGGCATACTCTTCAATATAATACGTCCTTCACCCCCAATTCATCTTTTATCTATAATGGTCTTAAATGACTCCTATCGGTCCTCTTGTCTAAGGATTTACCATAATCTAGATTAGCAACATAGATGGGTATAAAGGACCACTTGCGGTGATTAGGGGTACATAGACATACTCAATCGATCTAAGTTGATTGCATGTGTCTAATTACCTTTATTTTTCGGGAGTCCTTCCCTATAAAAAATAATGTTCCTAAACTAGCCTAGAGTGTAACCAAGTCAAGTCTGGGTTTATGCAAACCTAGATGATCTGATTCGGAGGGGTGTTGCGAAATGTTAGCTACAACATTATGTCCTCATGAAATCTCATCTTCATGATGACATATTATTTCAGTTGGTGTGTAGAAAAATCCTACAGAACCACCTCATCTAGATGTACATATCCAGCTAAGAAGTTAAATACTTTCTTATCCTTTTAATTTAAGATTTAGTTTTAGCAACCATGCTAAATTTCTAACCTCTTCAATCGCTACAATTGCTAACCATCAATGACTTATAATTTCCATGTAGTTTAATCTACAACCAATCCCTCTTCTAGGATATTTTTGTTTCATTCTTTGGTTTCTTAACTTAAGTTTTAGAATTTCAATCCAAATCATCTTAACAACAGTAAGATCACTTACTTAACTTAACCAAGTTTAGACACGACTGAATTTAGTTTCTGATTCCTTAATATTAGACTTCATTAAGATGAAGTCTAATCCTTTATATATATATATATATATATATATATATATATATATATATATATATGTTCATCCAATTTCTTGTTACCTTATTTCAGTTTAAGGTTTTCTAAGGAGAGGTACAATTTTTCCTCTTCCAAATATCCCTTAGGTATTAAACTCAAAAGGATATTAATTAATATTTGTTCCGAAGACTAAGTGTTTTTCCCTTAACATATATTAGTTAGGGTCCATTGCAATAATTCACTTATACATAACCCACAGGTAACTTTCTCTTTTATTGATGTCAATTAATAATCCATATTGACCTATTAAATATTCATCTATACATGCCAAGTTAGAAGTTGCATTTAAGAGGATAATAGAGTATCAATACTCATTTTTCTATTTCATTTAAGTCCAATTGAAATAATCCAAAACATATAGGTTTACAAGAGAATAATAATAAGTTTACAATCCCCTTGCAGTAAACTCAAAAGATAATGGAACATCAAATATCAATAACACTCAATCCTTTCTCATTGATAAAATAAAATACATATTTTACAGGTCTAAACATTTCAGACATTTTTCATGTCATTCTACATTTATAAAATCAAGTAAAATTTACAACTTTTCCCCTTTTTCAAATACATCTCAAAAAGAATAATAAAACCTCATTAAAAATGTAGCCTTTAAGTAAACACAGGAAGCATCATAAAGGAACTTGTCTTCTTTTGTCACTTACAGAATCCATCTGTAAAAATTGCTAGCATGGGTCAGTTCATTGAATTGAGCATGATAAGCACTAATCATTAAAGCGATGTACTTTTCACTAATTGTCTCATAAAAATAACTCTACTCTTATGAAACATTAAGCAATACAGACAAATACCTAGTAAATAATTAAGTACCACTAAAAGAAGAACAAAGTGAGCAGCATTGTCACATTAAATAAGTATCAAGATTAAAAAACATTCTTCGTTCAACAATTTCATAAGAAAAAATACAACAGACAAGTAATATTACATCACAATTACTTATCTGTTTCATACTATAGTGTCTTTGCATCATTCCAATTTAAGCCAACTCTAGCTTAACCTTTTTGTTCAACATCAACAGATTTTACAAGGTTTAAATTCCATGTACTTCTCCTGAAGATATTCACACATCAATTCATTACCTTATTAAAAAAAATTGAGAAGGAAAGAAAGTGATTCATCCAACTATCTACTCTAAAATCCCCTTCAACTAACCTAACCAAAACGGTCAACTTCTAGAAAGATGTAATAATAATGAGAAATAATAGTAAGAGAGAGAGAGAGAGAGATAACAATCAACTACCTTTTGAGCACAAGAGTAACAATAATGAAATCCAGAACTTAGAAAGGAGAAAGAGAAAGAAATGGAATTCAATAATCAAGATGAGAGAGAGATTCTCATTAATTCTTCCCAATACTGAACTGGATTATATAAATTGTAACATGCAAATAATTTAATAGTAATGTACTTCCCTTAACGCAAAATAGGGACAATTTCAGTAGCTTACTAGCTACTACTAAAGGAAATATTCAAATAATTCATTCTACAACTGTATAAGAAGTATCAAGCAACAACTGATCTTCTAAACTCATCCACGTTGATAGCTTTGCACACTACAAACAAAGCTTAATCATCCCAAATAGAAATCAATTAAGAGATTACAATTGAGTAAAAACATGTTTCCTATTCCACGGGAAGGAAAGAATTGATTTTCAAATATAATTAAAATAATTCCAACCAAATTCAAATACAATTGGAATCAATGAAAGGATTGCAATTCCCTAACACATGTGTTCATCATCGAGCCTAAAAGTAGAAGGAGAAACTTTACGCTCCAACTGAATTTTGACTAAGATGAAAGTAATCAAAGGAAATGAAACCCTAAATTGGTTCCTAAAATCGAACAAAAGAGAGGAGAATAAAATAGAACGTTCCAACTCTTTCCCCCCAGATAACTAAAATCAAACTAATTCCATGTTCCACTCTAGTAGTCGATTTTCACATCAACATCTATAGATCTAAATAAAAAGGTTTTCCACAAACCATTTCATACATACATGTAAGAGAACTTCTATCAATTGTTTCAAATGGATACACAAGAATCCATAGAATTTATTCATACCAAGCATAATAAGACTTCCTTATTGTTATTTTCAATAAGTCTGATTCCATAAAACAGAGGCTACCAACAACCATGAAAGCGAAGGGTCAAACTGGAGTGACATAGACCAAAACTACTTCAAGAGAGATAAGGTTATCTTCCTTCAAAGCATTCTAATAGATATTCACAACTCAAGTGTGCAAGGTTCAGAAGTAATAAAATCATTTCCTATTACATCTAACAAATGTGAATCTACCCAATGCAGAATCCAAACAACTGTTCCATTATAAATCAACAGGAATGACAAGATTCGAAGCAACTCTTAAAAGACACAACATTTTATACTTTCCTTTAACAGAGGAAACAAATTGTATAAAATCTTTTCCCAATAATTTTTCCTATTCCATTTTGCACAGGAAGTCAGAAGTCCATGCGACTCAAGCAACAATCCAGTTTCAAATAAGATAAACATGATTTACTCAAACATGCATCAAGAAAATACCCATATTGCATCCTTTCAAATCATCAAACTCAAACAGAAGATCACAACAAAAATACACCAAATTTTTTCCACAAAGCCATTCATTTCAAAAAGTAGAGTTACTCTAATGAAGATGCTTAATAAAAAGTAAAACTATTTAATAAGAAGAACCTATCATGCCTGATGAAATTTCTTGTTGATTTGCAGAAGATCTCCATCTGATCTTCTCAAGAATATATTCTTTTCAAACAACGTCAACAACCAACTCTCCCAAATGCCTCCATGTTTCCACAGGTTTAGAAATAGTTTGAGGATGCTCAAGATCGCTATGGGTCGAGAGAAATAGACTTGCTGGTTTGAAGAACCAAAACCACATGCAGAGCAAAAACCAAAAAGACCAAAATGACCAACAACTTCCCCAAAACACTCTTCTCCACTTTCCTAGGCGGTATATTTGCTGAAATCAATTACATTGAGTGCATTGAATGAAAATTCCCTCTCTTTTCTTGCGCCACCACCACTTCAAATTTCGCAAGGTTGATTTCAGGATTTAACATGCATTTTTAAATTTAGCAATGATGCCAGCTAGGCATCTTACCTATCTTCCTTACCTCTGCAAAACTTGGTAAATTAAGATGTAAGGACTGAGATTTAATTCTCATTAATACTTTAGAAAACATCACCACCAACCTTCCATTTGCCATGTAACCCATAGGTACCCTTCCACCTTAGTAATAGTTTAGGTCACCTTATCATTAGTTAGGTTTCCATCTTAGTTCTTAGGTCTTTAAAATTTATCTTAGGTTAATTCAAACCCCATAACTATATCACATACCATCTTAGGTTTGGTCATAACCCCTTAGATTATAATCCATATAGGGTAGGGCACTGCAACATAGTTTTAGGTGTCAACCCAAAATAGTTTAGTAATAGATCCTATGTAAGTATTATCACCTTAGGTCATTAATCCAAGAGGGTAAACATTACAATTTGCTACATGGTGCCGAGTAACGACACCTGAACCCAGTTCCTTCACAATTTACGCCAAAAAATTGCTCGGTTCCATAACATGTTTCATTCAGCATGTCAATTTATAAGATGATAGCAAATAAGAAAAAAAGCATACCTTGGATCAATGGAATTGATTCAAGGTGTGTTGTTATCATATATAAATGTGAAAACAACAGTACAAATTTACAACTTATTATTCACAAAATAGAATGGCCTTGCTTCCAAGTAAACAAAATTACAAGCACAAATTCTAAGTAGTAATAAATCATCCATTGCAAACATGATTTTTAACATCAAAATAATACACATTCTAAGACAAATCACATGTCAACGTTTTCAATGTCAAAATTGGAAGTCGTCATAGTAACAGTCATGACCAAGACGTTACAAAATCAAAGATCTAGCACACTATGAAGGACGATTTCATAGCCATCTAAAACATTATTGGTAACTTAAACCCTATCATATGAAATTTCTTTATTTTTTACAATTATGTTTAATTTATTTTTATATTTGCAAAATGCTTTGATATATTTTTTAAATTTTGTGGGATAAAATCACACAATCGAATTTTATAAAGAGAGGAAGATTTTTTCATATTATACAATTCATCATCCAAAATTGTGCTTGAAGCTAAATCTACGTCCACATAAAATTCATCATCATCCATATAAATCATATCATTATCATATCATAATCCTGACACTCTAATTATTATTAAAATCATCATATCATTATCATAATCCTGACACTCCAATTATTATTAAAACAATTATTTATTTATTTTAAATGTGCAGAAACGTCTCTGTCTTAACACATTCCATTTTTTAAAAACAATTATCCATTATCATCATCTATATCCATTCTAATGTCATCATATCATTATAAGTATAGAGAAGAAGATTTTGAGAACGTTTAAATATCTCTATCGTACTACATTCCAAATTTTCTTAAAACACTTATCCATTATCATCATCTAGATTCCATGATCATGCTTGAAGATAAATCTACGTCCACATACATTTCATGATAATCCATATCTATGAGACTATGGTTCTATTCTAATTTCATCATCCACATCTAATGCAATCATCATTACAAGTAGAGAAGAAACATAAACACCATATACAATCTAGAAATTCTATACATAATATATAGGAAGTTATAAAATTAAATATTGTATAGTATTTCAAATTTTCAAAGGCTATATCACATTCAAGTTTCAAATTTCAAATCCAGATAATAAAATTCAAATGCCATGACCATCACATTCAATGTTTCAAATTTTCAAATATAGATTCTATTTTTCAAGTTTCCACACTCAATAATGAAAATTTTCAACCCTCAATTTTTTGTACCCCTTTCCACTCCTATACTCCTTTCCCCAATGGCAGAAATAATCCTAGAACTTATGAGATCTTCCGTAGCACTATCTAGATTCTTTATAATTCTTTCTTCTTACTTTGTCACATCTCCATGGGATAGAAAATTTGGATCAGCAGCTGCCGTGGTTTTGAATAAAATTTCAGGGTCAAATCCATGCTCTTTAATTATCCACTTTACTGTATTGTTTTGTTTGTTAACAAAAACAACATTTTACTCCAATTCTTTGCTATGGATAAAATGTTCTTCCTAGTTTCCAAGTAAACTTGGAAAACCTTTTCTTGACTCTTCAAATTTTCATATTTCAACTGCACAAAAAAAGTGATGTCAATTAAACACATTACTAAAATAAGAAAAATTCAAATTAACAAAAAATATTGTTTGAAAGTGATAATACTTATGACCACTCTATCTCTCTCGAAATTTGCAACTGCTACTAGATCCTTGTCCTTAGACCATTTGTTAAAATATGCCTGGGCCTCAGAAATACTATTTTGTAATTTTTTTAATGTCTTATCCAAAATGTCATGTTTATAGTTTTTATAAGTGATAATCCCACTTCTTACTTGGGTAAGTAAGGAATCCATTTTCGTAGGTTGATTCTAGACTGCAGCGTATAAATTATCCCTTTGCCAATAATTTTCATAACGACTTATTATCTCATTGATGAGTACTTTAACCCTTCTCTCCCATTCTATGAGTTGAAAGATATGAGGTGGAATAAACTCATTGACATGGGATTGACAATCATAACAAATTAAATTCTCTAAAGGAAAAGGTAACAACCGTTCACCATCTGTATCTGAAGAAGATGATCTCGCTGGAGGGGTATGGGGGCTTTTGGGTTGATAGACTACTACTTGTTTCTACCTTTGGGTGGCCTGATCCTATTCGTGATAAAATAAATCAATATTCAAACAAATAAATCTAAAGTGAAATGTAATGAAAGTTGAATAAATTATGTTGAAATAGAAGTATACCTTCTGGCCTTGAATCATCTCATGTGTATTGAAAAATCCTATTGGGTCATTACTATCAATGCCCAAGTAATATCCATCTAAAATTATATTATTTAAAACCGATATGCCCATTGCGCTGGGCAAGCCACCGAGTGAGAGGGTTGGAATTCGAAACGAGGAGGAAATGTTTAGTGTCCCACTAGGGGCTAAAGGAATTAGCATGCATTTACTAATGTTATTTTTTCCTAATCCTCTGGTTGGCATTTTAAATATTATTGGTGGAGGAGGGGGCAGTGTCGTTGTTTATACAGAAGGTAAAGGACTACAATGTGCTGAAAAGTTCAAGAAAAATCATATGAAAAACTATGAAATTAAATGAAGTAATATTCAAAACTTGTACCTTTTTTTGAGGGGTAGCTTGTCATGGTGCTTGAGGTGGCCATGTTGGAGTAGTAATTGGTGGTTTTTGAGCTGTCTATTGTTGGGATTGCTGAGGTGGTTGTTGAGAAGACACAAATGCATGCAACCGAACTGAGTGAGTTAGGGAAGACGGTTGATGTTGAGAAGCATGTGTATGGTCCAAAGCCCCAACAATTTCATCAACATACGATTGTATGCCAATTCAATATGGTAAAATTTAAATGGGAAAATGATAATAAAAATTTGGAATTTATAAATAATACATGTAAGGGTATTACTTCTCTGGTGATTAACGAATTCAAACAGTTGGCGGTTCAGAGATGAGTGACCATCCATTTCAAATTGTGAATCTCTTGAAACCTTATCATGTTTTTGGCCTCTTCCTCTTGATACCACCTTTTTTCAGGGAAGGGCCTCCAAAAATCTTTTCTACAAATAGTAAATAGTTAATACATGTTGTCAGTCTAATATCGAAATACAAACTTTATAGTTTATACCTATTGTTCTTGAAATGGAATTGACAAATTCATCAATTCCTTGTCTGTGCAAGTGGGAATTGATTTATCTTTTAAATTTAAAAGAGCCTCGTAATAAAGGCCAAGGAGATAGTTTGTGGTGTGAATGACTAGCTTTTCTGAAAGCTTTGCATTTTTAATGTCAGGTCTTATTTTTTTTTATAAAAAGGTACACCAATCAATTTTTTTCTTTGTGATAGTTATAAGAATATATGCAATGGCCTAGTTTGGTATATTTATTTTCTAACCCTACAAAACTATTTTGGCTTGAAAGAAGGAAATCATAGCAGAAAGAAAGTGGTGTACAATTCCTTGTGTATCCACACCATGTATGGATTTATTTCCATGAGCTGCAAATGCCAAAAAACCGTTGGAATTAATATAAATTTTAATTGTATCAAAATCAGAAACTGAATACAAAATGACGAATGAAAACAATTTACACTTACAATCAACATGGAAACCAAAAGTCGATTCGAGGTATTTCTTATCGTCTTCGACAAGTGTTTCCTTCATTGTAACAATGGGTAAATTTTTGAATGGGAGGCCTATAAACTGATGAATATCAGTTGAGTTGATACTTAATTGAAACATTAGACAGTCGTCCATAGTAACATTAAACATGACATCCTCTGTATTATACGAGGAGAGAAGGTAGTTTAAAATATCATGGTCTGTTTCGAAATGGGGCATCTTAACGAGCCCACCAAACTCGCATGCATTAATCAAATCCTTGTATTATGAATTCATTTGTAAAATATTCTGGATGTGGGGGCACAAAGGGTTCCTATAGAGTATCTTTCCCATGAATAGGGCTTGTGGGTTGACTGGATTTTCCTCTTGATTTTTTTCTTGAGCTTGGGATGCACTTATAGTTTCCATTGTATTTTTCCTTGAGATTGATTGTACCTAGCTTGGATAATGGATTCCTGTATACAAGAAAATTTGAGAGCCGGAAATTTTAAACATGAAAATGGCTGGTGGGAGGGTATTTATAGGAAAAAACCAAGGTTTTGAAGTCTTTTTGACACACGTCAACAAGGCTTATTGATGTGCATCAACCACGCGTCAGTGTCTGCAACTCTACAGTCTCTCTAACTTAAAAAAAAATTGGTTAAAAATTTAGTTCTAAAAAATTGGTAAATTCACCTTTCAGTGAAACTGGTTCCAAGGATATTTTCCAGGTATTTTCCACCCCCAATTTCCAAGAGGTCTCTTAAAATGAACCCTATCATGAATTCATCGAGTAAAATTCTAATTGTCTCATTTAGAAAGTGTGTGCCCCTATCACTGGTCAAACTTAAAGGACATCCATAACTTGTAATAATATTTTCCCATAGAAACCTGGCTATTGTAACTGTTGTACAATCCTTTGTAGGTACTGCTTTTACCCACCTTGTCAGATAGTCTGTGAAGGTAATTATATAGCGCGATCTAGTCCTACGTGCAACTAGTGAAATAAGACCCATAAAATCTATATCCCATTTCTCAAATGGTTCTACACTAGTAATGTGTCTTAGAGGCAGTTAATCTTGTTGACTGGGTTTCCCAAGATGATAATAGTGATCACAAGTCTTGCGATAATCCTTACAATATTTATAAAAGGTCTCCCACCATAATCTAGTGAGTAGAATCTTGCACGCAGTGTCATCACCTGCATTATGGCCACCTACAATACCACCATGAGCTTCCTCCATGATATTTGTGCACTCATGTTATATTACACAACGACACAATACTTCATCCCAACATAATTTGTACAGGTCACCACTAATCAATAAATAGGGTTCTGCGTGTATAGAAAGTTGTTTCTTCTCTAAGGATTTCATTCCTTCTAGTACCATACATGTTCGTAGAAAGACAACAATGTCCTCTAATTCTGATGGCACGCATTATAACTTGTATAACTGTGCATCGGGCATGGTATCTTAAATTGGCTTGTGTTTCTTCTCCTAATTGTATTATAGATAAATGGTCTGGTCTAGAATTACTTTTCCCTGGTTTGACCACAACTGTGAAATAAAATTATTGAAATAAGAGTACCCATCTACATATATTCCCCTATGAAATGAGATTATTTACCAAATAATTCAATGCCACGTGATTTGTATAAAATAAAAATGGTGCAACTAGAAGGTACTATCAGAATTTATATAGCACATAGATCATTGACAAAGCTTCACACTCTATAGTTGTGTGATTCTACTATGCAGGAGTCAACTTTCTACTAGCAAAACATATAGGATGATCTATAATACCTTCTCCAAGATGAGCCAATATCATTTTAATGGTCCTACCAGAGGTGTCTACATGTACATGAAATGGTTGGTCCCACGAAGGAGAATACAGAATAGGCATGGTAGTAAGTTTCTCCTTTAATGTCTCGAATGTGCACTACTGCTGTTATCCCCAGTAGTACGTACCTTTTCCTTTTAGTAACTCCTCCAAAGGTACGGAAAACTTGGCATATCCCTTTATGAATTTCCTATAATACCCCATGTGACCCAAGAATCTGTGCACCTCACTTTGACTGGTAGGCTCTTTTAGGCCATAATGACTACAACCTTAAGTGGATCAACCAATAAACCTTCCTTGCAGATTATGTGTCCTAACAATATTCCAAATGGTGTAACAAATATGCACTTCTTGATGTTCAAAGAGATACTCAACTATCTACATCTTTCAAACATTAAGTGCAAATTGTCACAATGATTTTTAACTAATCCATACACCATCCAATCATCCAAATAAACCTACAAAAAGTTGTGAATAAAGTCCTTGAATTATTGAACAACTATGTGTGAAAATACAACAGGTGCATTTTTCATACCAAAAGGAATCACAGTATAGGTGAAGCTACCCCATTCAGTAGTAAAAGTAGTTTTTTCCTGATCCTCCTAGGAAATCCTAACCTTATGATACCTAGAGAACCCATCTGTAAATGAATATATTTCACGCCCTGCAACACATTCTAGTATTTCCTCAGTGAATGAAATAGGAAAGGTATTAGTCACACATGTAGCATTTAGCTCCCTGTAGTCCACACAGATCCTAATCCAACCATCCTTCTTGATACTGATCACCATTGGACTAACCCATTCTGACTTGTCAAGGGGCTTGATGATTCTAGACTTCAACATTTTGTCAATCTCTTCCTTGATCTTTTCACACAAGTTGGGGTTCATCCTGTAGGGTCTCTTTCTAACTAGGTGTGCACCCTCTTTAAGCTTTATCTTCATCTCTCCTAATGATTTATGCACACCTTTAAGCTCATGGTTCCCCCAAAGGAATAAATCCTAATAATCCTGTAGTAACTCTATTATTTTTACCACTTTAAATTCTAACCAATAGTCTCCAATTATGGCCTCCTTAGGCTCATTATCTAATCCAATATTCACTTTCTTTTTCTTCATAGGTTCATGATAGGCACACATGGTATTATATTCATTTTCCAACACCTCATGCCTACCTATTCAATGGTTATATCAAGATGTTCTACTTCTTCATCATCCACTAAGTAGACAATTTTTTCTTTTCCTTTCTCAAGGAAAGTGCACTGAAGTAGTGTGGCATCAACCTCTGTTTCTTTAGTAAAACACACTCTTGAATTTCCTTCATCCAATAAATCATGTACGAGTTCTTCTACCTTGGCACTATCCCCCATAGTTAAGCATTTTATAACCTTTAATGATTCTTCTACTAAAGGTTTAGTAGAGAATAAGTCAAATGTGTGGGTCATTCCCATAATTAAATCCTCGTAATTTTGAGTCTCTCTATGGATTTCTACATACACATACCAAGCATGCATGTAGCCTTGTAAAGTGGAATAAAACTTGTGTACCCAGAGTGAAGGTGGTAAAGCTTCCTACCCCTCTATCCAAAGTCTCTCACACTACTAAATGTGGTGCTAAATAGGTTGATTAACATGATAAGTACATATTTGAGTAGGAGCATTAACCCTAAAGAACCTAGTAACAAGAGGAATCTTAATTTAATTCCATCCTACAAGATTATCCTTGTGAACCACCCACCAACACGTTGTTATCCCATGTAGGGTATATGCTATCATATTCCATCTCTCCAACTGGTCTATCCATTAATCCTCCATGGCACGCAAGAACACCATAGGGTCTCCTTCTCTGATGTAACGTGGTACTGGGTCATTACCTATTCTCTTGATATAATGCGATCTACTATCCCTAGCAAATATGATCTTGAAGTCATGCCCTAATAACTCATAAGTTCTATGAGCCCAATTATCACAAGAAACACTTGCAGTATCGCTAATAGACTTTGCATCCTCCCAGTGAAGGATCTCTTCCTTAGATGGCTCATGCACCTCTGGGTCCTAGATGACACATACAAAATCCTATTCAAGTCTTTCTCACTCAAGGGCTCAACATAGGGCACAAATTTTCCATCTGTTAATGGGATAGTAACTCTTTCCTCCTTTTTTTCAAAGCTGATACAACCCTTGTTGAACTAAAGATCAAAATTATTTGCATAGCACCAAGGATGCCCTAGTAGAGCTGGGAAACTATCTTCCTCTACCGACACTAAAACCTTGAAATCTCCAGTGAACTTGGCTCCTTGTATGGTAATGGATGCATCTTTTAAAACTCTAATGGGAGTGCCCTTAGTTAGATTAGACATGAACACAACATTAGATGATGGTTGTAATGGATGTCTCCCCATTTGTACCCATGCATCTAAAGTAATAACATTGAATTTCATGTCAGTATCAATCAATACATTACTCAATAGCCACCCATCTAAAACAACATTAAGAGTTATTTCCTTATCATAATCTAGGATATGAGGGGGAAGATATGCATGCAGGATCTGTCATCTAGTCTAAGTACTTGTGCATAGAGTGTTTACTTTTAACCAATTCCCCAACAGTGGAATGATATTTTCCTGACGGAACAATTTGGAAACTTCTCTCAAGTAATCCATATCAATTTGGACCGTCTCTGAGGCTTTCTTTTGTTCTATCTTCCATGATTACTCCTTTAAATATTGTATTTCACCCTAAAGATTGCTGAGTACCTCCATGGTTTCCTAGTAAACCTCCTTCTGATGGGTAGGATACAGGTACTGTGCATGTATAACCTTCACTTTAGTGATGGTAGGCTTCTAGTGCAATGCTTCTTTGGCACACACTGCTTCAACGAGGGTCATGATTTTTACCTGTAATGCCTTAGATTCTACTTCTAACTTAGACATCCATTGATTTTCCATAGGGTGTTATATCCTAATCATCCCTGCACCTTTGTATTCTTGTTTATGTTTCTTACTAAGATGCTCATACAAGTCTGAGCATTCCTCATAACTATGATTCTTTCCGCAGAAAGAACATGTAATATTATGAGGACATTCACACCTGTAGTGGTCAGGGGATCTGCATGTATAACATGTTCCTCATGGGAACTCACCTCTTCCACCCCCACACCCCCATCCTCTAAATCCACCATGGTATCCTCAACCTCTACCACGACCACCTTCAAAACACCCTTCATTCCGATCATAGCGTGCTTGATTGTGATCCCGATCCTGATGCTCATTATTTCCTTTAAAGTTATCTAAAACTCTCATCTTTTGTACACCAATATATATATAGTGTCCTAGATCTAACCAATCAGTTGGTAGTATTCCGTGTCATGAGTCATAGACCTGTAAATTTGTAATAGTATGAAACGTTATTCCTTATCGTAGGTTATAGTAATGAGCAGCAACTAACATCATGGTTTAAATGGCATATCTCACAGTCCAATAGTAATTAGCACACTGATCTGTGGGGACAACTATCCTTTGTGTGACCTTCCACTTCTTAATTTGTGCACCAAATCCCTTTACGCATCTCATGTGTTGAATTTTCTGATAGTTTCTCCAACTACTTTTCCATAGCTGCGATCTATGCTTCTAAAAACTGGCTCACCCTAGTGTCTATACTTCCAACTACCTCAGCGCGTAATCTACTTCAAGTGCTTTATGCAGATCAGTGTATGTTTTATGTGATAGTTCCCTTCTAAAATGTGTAATCAGACCTCCAAAAAACCATTATGCATGCTGGATTGCATGAATATCATAAAACAACTTAGATAACAACGTTTTGAAATGGGCATCATACTCTCTAACACTCTGAGTAGTGCCTTGCTTAATATCCTTAAGCGCACTTATACTCTTCTGCTCGAACTCATGTATGTGAAAATCTTTAAGGCAAGCATCTTTTAAGGCTTCAAAGTCGACGCAAGTCTAATTAGGGTCAAAATTTCTATACCAGCTATGTGCATGTCCTTATAACATAGTAGCGAATTGACTTTCCCTATGCTTAGAAGCCATGATTCCTTTTTCACGCCATAGTATTTCACACATGTGTACATGTTCAGTAGCATCTTCTATGCCCTTATACTCTGGGAGATGAAGTGACATCTCTATGTAAATATTCTAGGGTTGGTGCGAACCTTGCCCACCTGATCCAGAACCTCATATGTTTCCTCTACCTCTAGAACCACCAGATCCACCAGAACTAGAGCCACCTATGCCTTTAGATCCCAAACCCATAGCCAGATTCGGACCAAAATATTTACTCCCCTGTGTCCCAACCATAGTACTAAATTGCACCCCTATGGTCTGTGAAGTGTTACTACTCCCAAAAGATAGTCCAAAATTCTGCGCGCCTAAATTCTGTGTGGATGATACACCCAAAAAGGTACTCTGATATAACAACAAATCCATTTGCATTACCATTGTTGTACTTTTTTATATGACTCACTCCTCTCCCATTACCAAAATTATCTTTCTGACTATTTATTATTAGATAGTAGAAAACCAAGCACAATGGTAAGGTTACCAGGTGGATTCAGATGCATGCCCATGACCCAAGTCATCTCTATTGGCATGCTTCTACATGAGGCTAAGGAGGTTTCCCTTTCATGATTACCCAAATGGGGGAGTTCCTGATTCTTAGGTTCCATGTCTTCTGTGTGAACTTCAAATCCCTCATAAACTATCTCTCTCCACAATGCCATTCACTCTACAACATCCCACTACTTCTCTATCTCCCTCTCACGTGCCTCATTATACTTAAGCCATCTTTTCTCTCTCTGGCTTTCTACCACTAGGTCTACCATCTTTCATGAAACTTTCTCTTTCCCCTGCGCATTGTGGGGTTTAGTTTTCCATTGGTTTGTTCTCCAAGTTTAGGGTTACCATCAGAATTTTGATCACTAGTGGAATGCCTTACAGGTTAGTTCCCTTGGGATATCGTAAAAATTTGAATTTAGCTACCTCTAGGAATGAATAAGAGGAAATTGAGTACTCCAAGATATATTTGTTCAAAAGACCATGGAACCATGTATCCAAAATGCGAGTCCAAATCAAATCAACATCATAAAGGGTCTAAATTATTCTTACATCTAGGAAAGTGTGCAATACCTCTAATTCCATTTAGATGCATAAGCAACCAGCCACTCATACAATTCTATCAGAATGATAACAAATAAGCTCTCATATAAACAGTCATACATATTCTTCTCCACCCATATGCATGCATTAAACTCAGATCTAGTGCTAAACCTTTGTGTGTATTCTTCTTCTAGATCATGTATCCACTCCTCAACACTCACTAGGGTCAACCAGTATGTCTTCATCGTGAACCATCCTGAAAACAATTGAAAAAGAGATCCTGACAATGAAACCAATGATGCAGCCTAGAATTTACCAATAAAAGCCCAGGCACAATGGTGTTATCCAAAATGTGCCCCCTGCTCATTTTGTAGCTAACTCCTTTCATCCTTCCTTCTCTTGTGCCTCAGAAATAATATTTTTCTTTTTAGGCACTCAAAACTTTCTGGAAATGAAACCATTGGATAGAGCTCTTTCTCAGCTTTCCAGAAAGGTAAAGTTTTCCTCCTAACTCCATGTATTTTTAAAGTTATGGCTCGACGAAGTTTTTGTGGGAAATTTTCCCTTTCAAGGCCCACAGCCAATGAGATGCCGCCATGTGTCCTGGAGTGGTGGAGCATGGGGAGCAATTTGAAAATTTTGGCTAAGTGTTGGCACACGAAATTTTTTTAAGGAAGGGCCCGCGCCCAATAAGGACATGCCACATGTCTTATGTAGTCATAGTTTCAGAGGGTGGAGGAGAAGTTGGGTTTTTGGCAAAGAGTTTTGCCAAATTTCAAAGGAGGAGTTTTGGCCCACTGCACCTGCCAGCCAATCATGTTTTGCCACATGTCCTCGGGGGTCAGAGTTGCGGAGCATAGGAGGAAATTATGATTTTTTCCAAAGTATTTGTGTAAAAAGTAAGATGTTTGCGGAGGACCCGCAACGAACGAAATGGTGACATGTGTCCCTGACAAGTGGGTGGTGGGGAAAGTTTGGGAATTTTTTCCAAAGGGAAAAACAAAGGAAATTTTATAGGGAAAATCCCACCCCCTAAATGCGGACCAATGGGACCTCGCCACATGTCCAGGTGGTGCCAAAAAAACTCAAGTAAAGCCTGTAAGGAAATTTTGAAAGGTCAAACCCTCACCTAATGGGGTTTTGACATGTGTCCAGGTTGAAAATTATCAAAGCAAACTGCGGAAAATTTAGGAAAGATGGAACTGCGTCCAATCAGCGCTTGCCACGTGTCCCAAGCTCATTGGCCCCGCGAGGAAGTTTTGGAAAATTTTCCAAGGTGTAAAGTGAAGGAAAATAGAGTAGGATGGGACCGCACCCAATAGAAACATGCCACGTGGCACCTAGAAAGGTGGAGAATGGGGAAATTTTGGAAAATTCTCCAAATGATCAAAAAAGGCAAAAAATTCAAATTTTTGCCCGCCGACCCGATTTGGCCTTGTTTTGACCTAAAACTTCAAATCGCCATATCTTTCGATCCAGAGCTCAGTTTTTCACGTTCTTTATATCAATGGAAAGGTGGTGAAATTATATACAAGAATCCAGGGTCATTTTTTCATTTTTATGGAGTTTAGAGAGATAAAATTTAAAAAATCCTCTGGCACGTGGTCATGGACAAAAATGACGTTTCAACCATCATTTTAATGAAGAATGGCTCGCATTCTCTCCCAGCATGGCTAAAAATGTCAGGGAATGGGTCTGTAAGGATGCCCATGTTGTTTTGAATGCATTTTGGTCAATGGTTGAATCCCTTCCACGTTTTCCCATGTTTCTCTCTCCTGGGCTCGTCCCTAGCACTGTAAAAGTCAGTTTTGGCTCATTTTCAAGGGGGGAATATTTTTTATTTGTGTATTACAAGTCCCCTTTCTCACCTTGGAAGTGATATTGGTGAAATAACAGACCTTTTCTAAGAGCTTCAACTTTATTTTTCCTCTCAGGTGTTGTAATGGAAGTGATTTTGATGTTAAAATAACAATACAGGCCTTGTGATTAGTTTTTCATCCTCTGCTTGTGTTGTATGGTTAATTTCTGATTCTTCATTACAGTTATTAGTTTGTGCATGAGGTTCTTTGTTGCATTCTATGGACTATGTCAATCTACAGTAGTAAAAAATGCTCACCACTCCTTTGGTGCATCACCTATTAGCATTAGTTTTAGTTCCCTTTTTGCATTTTCTATCCTTGTCCCTTTGGAATTTAGAGTAGAATTAGGAATTTAAACCTCTGCAATTGTGCAAGTGATATATCTGATCAGAGGAGAAGAGGAACTAGCCTCTAAACTAGAGATTCCTATTCCATTTTACAAGTCCCACACTTGGGGAGAGGATTCAATGTTGTGCAATCACACTGGATGCTTAGTATGATCAGACTAGAAATTTAATCAACATCTAGGGGTGCTGCTGATTTGTAACAACAACTGGCACATCACTCAGCCTAGACGGAGCTCTCACCCAAATCACACAAAGGTACCAAGACCCTCTTTAGGGTTACTATTGTAGGATGTTAGTATGATGAATACTTCAAGCATTCAGATCTATGACTAATATATCATTCTACAGTGCATGTTCAGATATGGATTAAGATAATAACATACTTAAATGATAACCATGATGAAATCAAGCATGCAAGAACCAATTATACTCAGGATTTGATACTCTGATTCAGCCAATACAATCCATTTCATTAAACATGATAAATACATATAAGCTTATTACAATAGATAATAACATAGTTTATGCGTGCATCATATTTGGCAGCATAACCTCATAATAACTTAGTTCTCACATATCACTTCTCTACTACATAGTTCATTACATATTTATAATGGTGGGGACCTGCCCTTTACCACTTATCTAATCCCAAAATAGGTCACATGATGAAAATAGCCATGCACCTTTACAATAATAGGCTTACATGCAAGAATACTAAAAATAGACCTCTCACAGTCTAACTATCATTCGTAATTCTATCTTTAGCCCATATCCATGTAAATGTCTCCTTAACCACTCTTCCTAAAATAGCCCATGCGTGTCACATAATTCTTCATCTTGTTTGTGTGCTCTGCATGCCATCTTCCAAAAATAGAACATACTTGTGAAAATGGCTAAGCCCTAAATCTGCCTCTATCCTCACTATGTGATTCCTTCCCAATCCTCCCGCACTTTTGAATGTGCTCTACCCTTTTGCGTAAATATTCTATATGACTTCTAATAAGGGTTATACATGGTTTACTCAACACCAAGTCAAGCATTCTTTTCTTGTAACTTGTGTTTTCAGCAACTTGGGCATGTGGTCTATTTGAGTACTCTGCATCTTGATTAATTACATAGAAGTATTTGGTGCCAAAGAACATAAGGTTGGCATCAGGAGGAGATTTTGGCATTTCTTGTTTCTCAGGCTCATTCATTCTTATGGAAGGTTCAAAGTTAGAGGAAACATGAATAATTTAGGCATGTGTATGCAGTATTGGCACAATGATTTTGACTGTGAGGCATGTTGCAAAGAAAGCACCATTTTGAATCTTGCGCTAGATTATTTTGAATTGGAACTAAAAATTGGCTTGTGTTAGGAATTGGAAGAGGATACCCAGGAGGAACCACTTGTAATTAAAGGTACGTGTTAGTATGTCATTTATCATTTTTTTGGTTTTGTCCATATATCTAATTTGCATATTAATTTCTAAAGGGATGATGGCCCTGGTTATACCCTTGATTAGTATTATTTTTAAAGGCTTACGTCTCTTGTATTTTTAAAGATATAAATTTATTAGGAAAGTTCCTAATTAGGGCCTTCATTTCTTCATCTTCTTTGTGATGCACAAGAGAGTAGGATGTGGATGCAGTAGGTTGAGTTCTCTACTCAAGAAGAGGGGCAACAAAAGGTTAGGGTGCATGTGGCATTTCTAGGAATAAGGGCACAGGTGGCCTGGGAGATAACTTTCCTACCTAGATGAGACTATTTTCTACCCTTATTGTAATATGGTAGTAAGGTTCTACCTCCCATAGACTAAACCATGACTTAGACATCACTATTCAAATCCCTTAGATAATATAAGAAGGCATGCTGGGTGGTAGGCCTTACCACTTAAGGAATACTATCCTAAGTCTTATAGAATCTTATATTGAAATCAGTCATCTGCTCATTAGGAACTCTTTTAGTTGTTGTCAGTTGCTCCACCAAAAGAAGGTGATATGAATCATCCTCAAAATAGTTTCAAAGAGCCGTTGCAAGATCATCCTAGTTTGCAATAGATGCAGGTCTTAGAATTATGTACCACTAGATCAATTTTCCTTTAAATGAAGCTACGAGCAGCCTAACTTCTACATTATCATGCATGATCAAATATACAGAGAACACGTTGGCTACATCCTAGATGTGCTCACTATCAGTGACTTGATTCTCACTAGTGAAGTATGGTATGATCTTGAGTGCGGATGCTAACATATCATGTTGCACATTTAGAATAAGAGGAATTCCACTAGTAAAGTTGCTAAAGTTCCTCAGAAGAGGAGGTGGCTGTAGTACCATGTCAGGGCACGCAAGTATTCTGTGAGGGGGAGTGGAATGTGTGCAGTGCACTTGAGATGGAGATGTATAGATAGTAGTTCTACTACGTGTTCTTCTTAGAGATAGCTGGAAGTATTCAAAGAACTCTTCAGCTGCTACGCTTTGTCTGGTATGCACTCTTTTCATGAAAGGAGTGTAGACTGCTGGAAAAGTATATTTGAGTGTTGGGAGTCACAAGATGTGTTAAAAATAGCCTTCAAATTCTAGAAATCACTAAGCCACACACCATAACTTATAAATGATGAAATTTAAGCTTTCAATACTGGTCTTATTGGGCATGCTAGAAATTGTAGGATCTCAAACTTGCACCCATCTGAGATCAAGTTAAATTGAATCATTGAGGAAACAATGGTACTATTTCCAAGGTGTGGGACCTTACATGCTTGAGACAGACCTCCTGAGAAGGTTGGATCCTCCACCTATTTCTACTGCTACTGCTACTCGTAATGCTAGAAAGGAAATCCTAATCCAAAACATGCTAAGGGACCAGGGATAAAATGATATGAAGAAAGGGAAAACTAAAACTAAGGAAGGTGATAACACTAGAAAGAAGTGTTGTTGCAGACTCACAGCACCCCTGGATGCAGATTAGGCTTCTAGGGTGATCACTCTAGCATCTAGTGTGATTGCACAACATGGAAACCTCTCTCCAAGTGTGGGGACTTGAAACTGAGAGAGGAATCTCTAGATCAGAGGCTGGTTCCTCAAACTCCTCTGATTTAGGTCTATATTTTGCAAAACTACAGAGGTTCAGATCCTAATCTTACTCTAAACTGCAAGGAGGCAGGGATAGAAATGCAAAAAAATATGAAACTAACTAAAGGTGGTGATGCACCAAAAGGAGTGGTGAAACATTTCTGTCAAGCAAATAGACACAGACCAAAGTTTACAACATAAAACATACACAGACTGATAAGATATAATTTAGGATTTGAAATGAAGCAAATAATACAAACAGAGGACTAAAAACCATTCACAGAGCTTGCATTATCATTTCCAGTGTCAAAATCACTGCATTACAACCTCAGACAGGTAAAAACTATTAGAATCCTTAGAGAGGTCTGATCCTTGCATCAATCACTTGCTGGAGGTGAAAGAAGAAGTCTGCTATGCCCAAAAAATGTTCCTCCCCTCAGAAATGAGACAAATCTGGCTTTTACATTGCATGGGTCGAGCCCAGGGGACAAAAAATGTACAAAAACATGAGAGCCCATCCCTTCTTGACTGCAGGTGCATTAAAATGGCATGGGGGACCTTAAAAACCCATACCCTATCATTTTGACCAGATTACAAGAGAATGCGACCCATTCTGCATTAAATCTGGTCGCTGGAATGTCACTTCTGGCCATGAACACGCGTCATATCTGTTTCTCAATTTTCTCTCTCCTCTCTATACCAAAACTCAAGATTAACCCCCAAAATCATGTAGAGAATTTCACAAGCTTTTTGTTGATATAAAGAACGTGCAAATCCAAGATCTGGATCAAAAGATATGTTGATCTGAAGATTTAGGGCACAAAACAGGTGAAAATGCGTTTTGAAAATTTTCCCACACTCTGCCACCTAGATGACACGTGGCACGCGCTGATTGGATATGTAATTGTCTCTCCTTCCCTACTTCATTGGACACGTGTCCTCTTTTTATTTGCTCGGGTCAGTGCTTGAAACCTCACCCTTTGACTTTTGGACTTTCTCCCTTGTGACACGTGTCGCGATTTTATTGGTCCGCGGGTCTACCGGATTTTCGTGCCCTTCGCGTCTTTTTGTCCCGGATGTCCCATTGCTGTTTGGGACAGAATCCTCCGATCCACCCAAAATGGGCTTCCTTGTCTCTCATTCAGCTGGTGACACGTGGCGTTGCTTGATTGGCTTCCGGATCCTTCCGCTATCCACGTCCCACGCATCCCTTTGTCCCAACTGTCCCAATACAAAATTTCTCTATTTCGGGTGAACCGGTCAGTTCGTGTCCTCCGCGCACTCACGGCCCAGATGTCCCAGTGTGAAAGTTCCCCATTCTAGCTAAACCTGGCTGGTTTACGTCCTTCGTGTACCTTTGTCCCACTTGCTCCCGAAATGTCTGGGACAAATTTTTCTGATTCGCCCGGTTCGACCAGTTTGCATCCGCCGTGTACTCTTGTCCCGCTTGCTCTCGGTTAAGGACTTAGACAAATTTTCTTTCTTTCAGCCGATTCGGGAATTTCATATCCCGCGCGTACCTATGGCCTAGTCATCCCAATTGCCGCGCGGACTGCCTAGCGGCTTTTCGGCCAGTTTGCGCCCCAACGTCCCAAATGTCCCGACTGTTGCGAGGACTAGGACTTAGCCAATTTTCACAATTCTTTCTGGCCCAAGCTTGTTTTTGCAGCTTTTTCACCTTTTCTCAGAACTTGCTCTTTTCAACCTGTACAGGAGAGTTAGGAAAAATATGAGGGGACCCTGGAAACATGATTTTTTGCCCTGGATCAATCAATTCGCCTGGGGCTTGAGAATTCAATGCACGTTATCGAATTAACCCTGGGGGGTGAATTTGGATAAAAATTTGGTGACTCAGCGGGGTCATCTGCCTACTAGATGAAAAGACCAGTTGCTTGAAGCAGTCTATTGGGCATGGAGTCATCAAATATTCTGTTCAGAACCCTGACTGACTCAGAATGTGCAAGGAGGAAAATGAAATGTCACCTGATGAAAGCAAGGACTGCTAAACATCGCCATGGACAACAAGCTGTGCCAAAGCAATTAGGGAAAACGAAACTAACCTACAGCAAAACAATGTGCACAAGCACTTGGAGGAAAGAAAATCTAATCTAATATTTACAGAGGTAGTGAACTTCCCTCTAGAAGCAACGCTTGAGATAGATTCCATTGACTGGAATCTACAGTTCTTCACCATCCAATGAGGCCAATTAGAAAGCATTGTTGTTCTTGCACTTTGTGACCATATATGGGCCACTCCAAATGGCATCAAATTTTGAATTCCTCCCCGGTTTTGCTCTGTCCACATCCCATTTCAACACTAGATCTCTAACTTGAAAAGATCTACCCTTGGCCTTTCTATCAAAGGTCTTCTTGATCAAAGCTTGATACTTTTCCATTACTTGGGATGCCTGATTTCTGATCTCCTGCAGCTCCATCAACTCTACATACCTCACCTCTATGGGCTCAAATTCAAGAAACTCTAGCTACTTCATGAGTTCCAATGTTGGCAACTCAAGTGACATGGGCAAGATTGCCTGTCTTCCATAGACAAACCTGAATGGAGAGTTACCTGTGGATCTTTTGGGAGTTATCCTATCAGCCCATAAGGCTGATTTCAGTTTGGTATGCCAAGACCTCTGATTTTCATCAAGAGTCCTCCTAATGATCCTCAACAAGCTCTTGTTTGTAGACTCGGCCTGGCCATTACCCTAAGGGTAATAGTTCAATGAAGTGCTTAGGTAAATACCGTTCTTGACAGCCCACTCAATCACCTTAGATCTAATGAATGCCAATGCATTATCAGAGATTATTGTGGTAGGTACACCAAATCTGGTTGCTATCCCCTCATAAAAGTCTAAGATGCTATACTCATTCACCTCTTTGAGTGCTACTGCTTCTGTCCATTTGGTGTAGTCTGTGGCTGTCAAAATCCATTTATGCCCTTGTCTTGAATTGGGATTAATGACTCCAATGAAGTCCAAACCCCATTACATGAATGGCTGGTCAACTGAGATTGGATGCAATGGAAGGGCAGCAAGTCTCTCTTTTCCTATGAAGAATGCGCAATTCTTACACCTCTTGATCCATGCATAGCAATCAGTGAAGATTTTAGGCCAATAATAACCAGCCTTCATGATTTTTAGAGCTGTCACTCTTGGTGCAAAATGGCCTCCAGCTAGTCCACCATGAAACTCTTCCAACACCCTTTGAATCTGATTTTCGCTAATGCATCTCAGCAGCACTCCATTCACATCTTTCTTGAACAAGACTCCATCAATAATGGCATACGAGACAGCCTGCAATCTGAAGTGTCTCCTTTGGGTCTTGTTCATCTCTGGAGGGCATAGGCCTGTGCCTAGGAAGTGCATAATACCTTGGGTCCAACAAGGAGTGGGGGAAGCATTGTCTTCTTTATGACTGCCACTTGGCTCATGGCTGTCCTGGACTGTTAAAACAGTTTCTTCTTTGTTACATACTTCTTTTTGCTTCCCCAAAACCAGCTGCTCACACAATCCTTTCCCTCTTACCAGCTTGGTGATCTTGATCTCAATGTCATACTCCATGACACGGGTGATCCAACCTGCCCTTTTCTCATTCAAATCCTTGTTGAGGAGGAATTCCTTAACCCCGGCATGTGAGACCAGCAACTGGACCTTGTTGTTTAAGACTAAATGCTTGAATTTCTTCAAGCTTCTGATTACTTCAAGTACATGCTTTTCAATAAAAGAGTACCTCACCTCGCAGTCATCTATGCTCTGGCTGAAAAAGGCAATCAGCTGCTCATCATTATCTTTGTTCTGCTGTACTAGAATGGCAGAAATAGTGTCATCACCCCCAAATGCATAGAGGATGAAATCCTTGGAGAATTCTGGGTTGGTGAGAGTTGGTGCTTGAGAGATAGCTTCTTTGATTGCCTCAAAACTCTCTTTGCCTTCTGTTGTCCACTTAAAAGCCATGCTCTTCTTTAACATTTTGGTGATGGGCTTGACAAGGGCTATAAAATCTGGGACAAACCTGCAGACAAAATTGATCCTTCCCAAGAAGCTCTGAAGGGCTTTCTTGTGGCTTGGAAATGGTAGTGCTCTTATGGCTTCAACCCTCTCTGGATCAATTACTAATCCTTCCTTGGAGACAATATGGCCAAGGAGCTTCCCTTCATGTGCAAGAAAGATGCACTTCTTAGGATTCAACGACACTCCAAACCTTCTACACCTCTAAAACACTTTCCTGAGGTGAAAGAGATGGTCTGCCGCATTCTTTGAGAAGACAGTGATATCATCGAGGTATATCAGAACTATTTTACTGATCAACCCCTTGAATGCCATATCCTTTGCCCTTTGGAAAGTGGCTCCAGCATTTGATAGGCAATATGGCATCTTCTTATAGGCATAGGTGCCCCATTTGGTGGTGAAAGCCGTCTTGAACTGGTCTCCTTCCTTCACCATTACCTGATTATACCCTGAGTAGCCATCTAGAGAGAGAATCTCTCCGAATCGGATACTACTTGCAATATTTGTTCCATTGAAGTAAGTGGGTAATGGTCTTTGAGAGATGCCCTATTTAGGTCTTGGAAATCTACACAAAACCTGATTTCTCCGCTCTTCTTCCTGACCGGAACTAAGTTTGTAACCCAGCTTGAGTGCTTGATCGGGAATATAATGCTTTCCTCTATTAGCTTATTTAGCTCTTTCTTCATTAGAGGCTCTATGTGAGGGTTGACTGGTCTCTGCTTCTACCTGATGGGCTTAGAATCTGGATCCAATTCTATGGTATGTTGTGCCAAATTTGGATCGAATCCTCTTAAGTCTTCATAGCTCCAAGCGAAGACGTCTGCAAATTCTTGGCAAAGTTGTATGAAATCTAATTTCTCCTGTTTAGTGGCCACCTTGCCAATTTGAAGTGTTTTGCTTTCCCCAATCGGAATTGGCTTTGAATCTTCTCTTTTGACCTGTATGTTAGCCTTTTCCTTACAGAACTGGTCGTTAGGGTTGAAGATAGACTCCAATGTTATTAAACCCTTAGGAAGCTTGTTTGTCCACAGCTGCACTACTTGATCCCCATACTACTGCTCTAATCTGTCCTGATTCCTAGCTGAGAATTCAGCCTCTTCTTGTAAGAAATTGATGATCTGTTGATCGTTCTCAAACACCTGCCAGCTGGTGTTATTATCTGGAACTGCTGGCCTCACAATCACATGGACATGTGGCTATGTTTTTTCCCTTTTGATGTTGTCAACCACATCAAACATTGCTCCAACAGCTGCGAGCCTATCCGCGGCTTCATTTTTCTTCCTGGGTATGGAAACGATGTTGAAAGCTTTGAAATCCTCAATGAGGTCCCATACCCTATTCTTGTAGTTCTTCAGCAGGTCATTCTTTGTAGCATGTTGTCCCCTGACTTGATTGATGATCAGCTCACTATCACCAAATACTTGCAAATTCCTGATGCCTTTCTTCTTTGCCCAATGTAATCCATGAATTAAGGCTTCATACTCAGATGTATTGTTTGAATAGGAAAACTCGAAATGGAAGGCTGAGTAATACCTTATACCTTGTGGTGAAATGAGCATAGCTCCTCCTCCTGCACCTTGTCTACTCCTTGACCCATCAAAGAACAATTTCCATACTTCGTTCTTGTCTTTATGATCTGGCTTGGTGATGCTAGGGAGAGGTTGATTCTCTTCATGTAAACAATAAACTCCTAGCTCAGATTCTTCTATTTCTTGATAGGGATCAAAAGCATGCACCTTTCTTTCCCATTCATCAATAGTCAAATCTAGGATGCTTCCAACCTTGGTGTCAGCTTCATCAGTTCTTGGATAATCTTCTTGATCAAATGATGAATAGTTGGTATTGATTTGGCCGGTAGTGTAAGGCTCAATGTGAAAGTTCGCAATAGGTTCAGACCTGATCGTGGCCTTGGTTCCATACCTTGTTCTGAACAACATGTGCGACCAATCCACCGAAAGATAGTCTCCAATTTTAGCAGTGAAGTCTCTTGACAAGCACAATGCAAAGAGTGGTGGCAGGTCTATGACTGACACATCTTGTAACACTATTATGTTAGGACATGAGTGCAGTGTGAGGCTCAAACCTTTGATTACTCCAACTGTTGTCACTTTTGTCCTGTCTAATTGCACTACACCCTTGGAGATGACTTCATATTGAAGCCGTAGCTGATCAGCTATTTGCTTGGGCATTACTGAACTACTCACCCCAGAGTCAATCATGTAATTATGTACCAACTTATCTCCTATGATCAATGAAACATAAAATGGAGGGGCCTTCAACATTTTACCTTGCTGACCTCCATGATTTCCTTCAGGCTGGGCAGCATTTGTGAGTACCTTTTCATGCATTTGGACCTATTGATTTGAAGTTGACCAGTCCTTCATGGCATCTTGTAGCAAATCCCTTTGGCCTGGGATGGATAGTGATTCCCACATTGATATGTTTACATTTGTCTTCTTCATCTGATCAATGATGTTGAATGGGGATGAAGCATCCCTCTACTGTCCCCTAGCTTACACATTCATTCCTTGCACATGGGCAGCAACAACTGGCATCTGAGTTGGTTTAAGAGCTGGTTTGGGTGCTCCTTGCATGTTTGGAACTGCATTTTGTTTGCCAACACCTTGTGGAGTGACAGAAGGTTGTGAACTACTTGGGGCCAATGGATTTTCTTCTCCCAAATTCCTCCTTTTTGACCTTGTGTTGGCTACAACACCTTGAGAGGGTATTTGATTCATACCATAGAAATCTTCAGCCTGCCAATTGACAAGAGTAGTTTCATTTAGAGATGTTCCTTGCTGAGGTGCTTCTTGCTGATGATCTCCTTCATGGTTGGACTCTTGTGACCCACCAATGGTTTGCACCATTAGAGCTTGATTTAATGCACTGTTAAAGCACATTGAATGGTTATGTGGCTGACTACACGAGAAACACCAATCATATTCTTGGGCCATGTTATTTTGGACTGGCACTAATGCTTTAGAAGCAGATACAACATTGGGGTTATAGGGCTGAAATGGTCTATTAGCGGGAGGCCTTACTTGGCTTTGATTTTGATTTGTAGCCTGAGTTGGTGACCTATTTTGTTGGTATGGGGGCCTAGCCTGGTACTGTGCTTGAGGCTGATACGGTCTAGCACTTTGAGCTTGCTCTCTTTTGATAGTAACCAGCTCATTTCCCAAATTTTACAACTGTTTCATGACCTCTTGGAGTTCATTTGAAGCACTAGAGGATGAAGTAGAAGTTTCACTTGAACTTTGATTTCTAGGGGTGGGAACAGGAGACCAAGTGGGTGCTTGACTAGTGCTTGGATTTTCTAAGTTTGGATACAAGGGCATGGGAGGCCTAGGAGCCAGTTTACCAGCTTGAATAAGACAGTTTTTGGCTCTAATGGCAATGCTATAAGTAGCAGGTAAGGTTGTGCCTCCCATAGATTGAATTAACATAGAAATATCAGAATTCAAAGCTTTAAGGTAATATAGAAAAGCACCTTCTGCTGTTGGCCTGACTGCCACTGGAATCCTATCCCAAGACCTTTGAAATCTGAAGTTGAAGTCAGTCAGTTGCTTGTTGGGGGCTCTCTTGATAGTTGTTAACTGCTCCAAAAGAGACAAGTTGTCTCCCTTCTATCCAAATTGCTCATGAAGTGCAATACATAGCTGATTCCAGTTTGTGATAGAACCAGCTCCAAGGCTCCTAAACCATTGCAATGCTTTACCCTTGAATGAAGATGCCAGTAACTTGACAGCCACTCACATTTCATTGATTTCATGGATTGCACAAAGGTTAGCAATATCTTTAACATGATCACCTGGAGTAGTCTAATTTTCTCCGGTGAAGTAGGGAATGTTCTTCAAGGCTGTAATAGGAACTAGATGTTGTGCATTAAGAGCAAGTGGGCTGTTGCCTGTGAAGTTGACGTAGGGGTTGTTCTGAGCCATTCTAATCGGTCTTAAAACCCTTGTATACTGAATGAAAGGCCTGTCAGGTGGAGGAGTTGAGAGAGTTCTGTTTGGTGGAGATGGAGACCTTTGAATCCTTCTTCCTCTTTGCCTCCTTCTTGGAGATAATTACAAGTATTCAAACAGCACTTCTTCTTCTCCAACTCTTGACATTGTGGTGATTCTTCTCATGAGTTTTCAGGCCTGACCTTGGAACCAGTTGATTCTTCCCCTTGGACACACTAGATATGCAAATAATAGCTATTTTCAAGCAAGAAAAATGTAGCATATGCACATCAACCTTGCTAAAATAAAAATGAGACCTCTAGTCCCATCGGGCATGCCAAAACTGTTGTTGCAGACTCACAACACCCCTGGATGTAGATCAGGCTTCTAGGTTGATCACTCTAGCATCCAGTGTGATTGCACAACATGGAAACCTCTCTCCAAGTGTGGGGACTTAAAACTGAGAGAGGAATCTCCAGATTAGAGGCTGGTTCCTCAAACTCCTCTGATTTAGATCTATATTTTACAAATAGACAGAGGTTCAGATCCTAATCTTACTCTAAACTGCAAGGAGGTAGGGATAGAAATGCAAAAAAATATGAAACTAACTAAAGGTGGTGATGCACCAAAAGGAGTGGTGAAACATTTCTGTTAAGCAAATAGACATAGACCAAAGTTTACAACATAAAACATACACAGACTGATAAGATATAATTTAGGATTTTAAATGAAGCAAATAATACAAACAGAGGACTAAAAACCATTCACAGAGCTTGCATTATCATTTCCAGTGTCAAAATCACTGCATTACAACCTCAGAGAGGTAAAAACTATTAGAATCCTTAGAGAGGTCTGATCCTTGCATCAATCACTTGTTGGAGGTGAAAGAAGAAGTCTGCTATGCCCAAAAAATGTTCCTCCCCTCAGAAATGAGCCAAATCTGGCTTTTACATTGCATGGGTCGAGCCTAGGGGATAGAAAATGTACATAAACATGAGAGCCCATCCCTTCTTGACTGCAGGTGCATTAAAATGGCATGGGGGACCTTACAAACCCATACCCTATAATTTTGACTGGATTACAGGAGAATGCGACCCATTCTGCATTAAATCTGGTCGCTGGAATGTCACTTCTGGCCATGAACACGCGTCAGAGCTGTTTCTCAATTTTCTCTCTCCTATTTGTACCAAAACTCAAGATTAACCCCAAAATCATGTAGATAATTTCACAAGCTTTCTGTTGATATAAAGAACATGCAAATCTGAGCTCTGGATCGAAAGATATGTCGATCTGAAGATTTAGGGCACAAAACAGGTGAAAATGCGTTTTGAAAATTTTCCCGCACTCTGCCACCTGGATGACACGTGGCATGCGCTGATTGGATATGTAATTCTCTCTCCTTCCCTGCTTCATTAGACATGTGTCCTCTTTTTATTTGCTCGAGTCAGTGCTTGAAACCTTGCCCTTTGACTTTTGGACTTTCTCCCTTGTGACACGTGTCGCGATTTGATTGGTCCGCGGGTCTACCGGATTTTCACGCCCTTCGCGTCTTTTTGTCCTGGATGTCCCATTTCTGTTTGGGACAGAATCCTCTGATCCACCCGAAATGGGCTTCCTTGTCTCTCATTCAGCCGGTGACACGTGGCATTGCTTGATTGGCTTCTAGCTCCTTCGGCTATCCGCGTCCCACGCGTCCCTTTGTCCCAACTGTCCCAATATGAAATTTCTCTGTTTCGGGTGAACCGGCCAGTTTGCGTCCTCCATGCACTCACGGCCCAGATGTCCCAGTGTGAAATTTCCCCATTCCGGCCGAACCAACCGGTTCACGTCCTTCGCATACCTTTGTCCCACTTGCTCCCAGACTGTTTGGGACAAATTTTTCCGATTCGCCCAGTTCAGCCGGTTCGTATCCACTGCGTACTCTTGTCCCACTTGCTCCCGGTTAAGGACTTGGACAAATTTTCTTTCTTTCAGCCGATTCAGGAATTTCACGTCCCGTGCGTACCTATGGCCCAGTCGTCCAAATTGTCGCGCGGACTGCCTGGCGGCTTTTCGGCTGGTTCGCACCCCAACGTCCCAAATGTCCCGACTGTTGCGAGGACTAGGACTTAGCCAATTTTCACAATTCTTTCTGGCCCAAGCTTGTTTTTGTAGCTTTTTCACCTTTTGTCAGAACTTTCTCTTTTGAACCTACACAGGAGAGTTAGGAAAAATATGAGGGGACCCTGGAAACGTGATTTTTTGCCCTGAATCAATCAATTTGCCTGGGGCTTGAGAATTCAATGCACGTTATTGAATTAACCCTGGGGGGTGAATTTGGATAACAAGAAGGTGGATGAACATGATCAACTTTGAGTGAAAAATAAAGAAAATATGTAGAGGAAGGCTACACATGCGTAACAAGATCTAGAACATAGATGCTTGATCATTTCCATGAGACACAATCATAAGAGGATATGCAAGGGACATGAGATAGCAAAATGAACACACAACATAAGGAAAAGGAAAGAAAGAAGAATAAAAACAAGTCAAGGTAGAAGATAGCCACAAAAAATTGCTTCTATTACTTCAGGAAATGCATAGTTGGTTACAATGGTATTTGAAGCCAATATCCAAATGCAAAGACCAGATATAAGGGTTTACCAATTGAAATGTAAGAGAATTCCTATACAAAATGAAGGAATCCAACCCTTTTTAATGAGAAATGCCCTTATAATTATAGATGAATTGATGAGATAAGGGGAGGATAACGAGGTAAAATCTTATTTAAAAACTCAACCACCAACAACCAATAATAAATGCCTACAAATCCACCTGTAAATCTATCAAATATGCTTCCTCATGTCTATTACTTTGGCATGTAAGAGAAGTAAAAAGGTAAGATATGAATCAAATCATGTGGTTGGAGTAATCTGATCCTTCATTAATGGCATGAGATATGTTTTCCAACTTCACACATACCCAATCCCACCAATAATTGAACTTAAGTGATTTGGAGTGTAACCCATGTCATCAGCTATTTTATCATTTTCTGCCATGTGTTGCACTTAATCTAGTTGCAAGGATTCAGTGTCCTTTTGGTGCGCTTTGGTAGATTGCATGTAATACACTCAACTCTAAAATATTTCCTCATGGTACAAATACTCATGTAGAAGAATGTGTGAATGAGTGAGCAAAGGAGATATGAACAAAAGGAAAACAGAGGATGCATAAAAGTAATGCGCATGAAAAAAATAGAAAGAATAATTACAAAAGAAAATTATATAATAGGGCACGATCATCATAGGGTAATGCATAGAATCAAGAAGGTGTGCACACATGGATGCTAGGAAAACATGCGTACTGAGAAGCAAGTTCGAGGCACGTGTGAAGGGGAGATGAATTAATGGAAGAAAGGAGAATGCACTAAGAGTGTGCATAAGAGGATAAAAATAAGATAGAGGAAGGGAAAGAATGAGAAAGGTAAGAATCAAATGAAGAGCATGAGAGGGCGTGCAAGGGACTATAGCAAGGAAAACTATGCCAAGGAAGAAACTAGAGGGCGTGTAACCTACAATATTGAACCTTGAAGCTAGAATGTGGATGAAGGTTGTCAAAATAGGTATGGTAGTTATTTTGGACAACATTTATCTCTACAAATACCCATCTATCTCTACCCTCTCCACCCAAAGGCATTGTTTCCTCTCCTCCTATAGGAAGTTCCACCTTAATCCCACTATGAGTTCTGTTTGGTGGAGATGGAAGACCTTTGAATCCTTCTTCCTCTTTGCTCTCTGGAGAGAATTACAAGTACTCCAAACAGACTTCTTCTTCTCCAACTCTGACATTGTGGTGATTCTTCTCATGAGTTTTAGGCCTGACATTGGAACCAGTTGATCTTCCCCTTGGACACACTAGATATGCAAATATAGCTATTTTCAAGCAAGAAAAAATGTAGCATATGCACATCAACATTGCTAAAATAAAAATGAGACCTCTAGTCCCATCGGGCTGCCAAAACTGTTGTGTGCAGGACTCACAACACCCCCGGATGGCGATCAGGCTTCTAGGTTGACACTCTAGCATCAGTGTGATGCACACATGGAAACCTCTCTCCAGTGTGGGGACTTAAAACTGAGAGAGGAATCTCCAGATAGAGGCGGTTCTCAAAAACTCCCTATGATTAGATCTATTTATTTTTACAAATAGAAGAGGTTCAAATCCTAATCTTACTCTAAAATGAAAGGAGGTAGGGATAAGAAATGCAAAAAAAATAGAAACTAACTAAAGGTGTGATGCACCAAAAGGAGGGTGAACCCATTTCTGTTAAGCAAAATCGACAATAGACCAAAGTTTCTACAAATAAAACATTAACAGAATGATAAGATATAATTTAGGATTTTAAATGAAGCAAATAATACAAACAGAGGAGAAAAACCATTCCCAGAGCTTGAATTATTCATTTCCAGTGTCAAAACACTGCATTACAACTCAGAGAGGTAAAAACATATTAGACTCCTTAGAGAGTCTGATCTTGCATCAATCACTTGTTGGAGGTGAAAGAAGCGAGTCTGCTATGCAAAAATGTTCCTCCCCTCAGAAATGAGCCCAAATCTGGCTTTTACATTGCATGGTCGAGCCTAGGGGATAAGAAAAATGGACATAAACATGAGAGCCATCCCTTCTTGAATGCAGGGGCATTAAAAATGGCATGGGGCGACCTTACAAACCCATACCCTATCATTTTGACGGGATTACAGGCGAATGCGACACATTCGCATTAAATCTGGTGATTGGAATGTCACTTCTGGGCAATGAACACGGTCAGAGTGCTTTCTCCAATTTTCTATCTCCCTATTTGTACCCAACACTCAAGATTATTAACCCCAAAATCAGGTAGATAATTTCACAAGCTTTCCGTTATATAAAGAACATGGCAAAATCTGAGCTCTGGATGAAAGGATTGCGACCTGAAGATTTAGGGCACAAAACAGGTGCTTGTGAAAATGCGTTTTGAAATTTTCCCGCACTCTGCCAACTGGATGGACACGGGCAATGCGCTGATTGGAATATGTAATTCTATCTCCTTCCCTGCTTCATTAGACATGTGTCTCTTTTTATTTGCTCGAGGGGCCAGATGCTTGAAAACTTGCCCTTTGAACTTTGGAACTTTTTCCCTTGTGCACACGTGTCGGCGATGTGATTGGTTCCGGGGTCTACCGGATTCACGCCCTTTCGCGTTCTTTTTGCCCTGGAGTCCCATTTCTGTTGTTGGGACAGGAATCTATGATCCACCCGAAATGGCTTCCTTGTCTCATCTTCAGCCGTGACACGTGGCATTGCGTATTGGTCTTCTAGCTCCTTCGGCTACCGCGTCCCACGCGCGTCCCTATGTCCCAACTAGTACTCCAAATATGAATTCAAAACAAGTCCTGTTTCGGTGAAACCCCCCAGGGCCAGTTGGCGTCCCTCCATTGCACTCACTGCCCAGATGTCCCCAAGGTGAAATATTCCCATTTCCCGCCGAACCAACCTGTTCAGCGTCCTTCGATACTTTGTCCCAACTTGCTCCCAGACTGTTGGTGGGACAAATTTTTTTTTCCCGATTTTTCGCCCCATTTCAGACACCCCGTTCGTATCTCACTTTCGTACTCTTGTCCCACTTGCTCCACAAGGTTAAAGGGACTTGGCAATTTTCCTTTCTTTTTCAAAGCCGATTCAGAATTTCAGTCCCGTGCCGTACCTATGACCACAGTCGTCCAATGTCGTGCGCGAACTGCCCTGAGCGGCTTTCCGGGCTGTCGTTGCGTCACTCCAACGTTCCTCAAATGTCCACTGTTGCGAGGACGAGGCTTAGCCAAATTTCCCAATTCTTTCCTCCTGGCCCCAGGCTTTCTTTTTTGCTAGCTTTTGCACCTTTTGTCAGAACTTTCTCTTTTGGAACCCTTACCAGGAGAGTTAGGAAAAATATTAGTGACCCTGGGAAACATGATTTTTTGCCTTAGATCAATCAATTTGCCTAGGGCTTGAGAATTCAATGCACGTTATCGAATTAACCCTGGGGGTTGAATTTGGATAACAAGAAGGTGGATGAACATGATCAACTTTGAGTGAAAAATAAAGAAAATATGTAGAGGAAGGCTACACATGCGTAACAAGATCTAGAACATAGATGCTTGATCATTTCCATGAGACACAATCATAAGAGGATATGCAAGGGACATGAGATAGCAAAATGAACACACAACATAATGAAAAGGAAAGAAAGAAGAATAAAAACAAGTCAAGGTAGAAGATAGCCACAAAAAATTGCTTCTATTACTTCAGGAAATGCATAGTTGGTTACAATGGTATCTAAAGCCAATATCCAAATGCAAAGACCAGATATAAGGGTTTACCACTTGAAATGTAAGATAATTCCTATACAAAATGAAGGAATCCAACCCTTTTCAATGAGAAATGCCCTTATAATTATAGATGAATTGATGAGATAAGGGGAGGATAAGGAGGTAAAATCTTATTTAAAAACTCAACCACCAACAACCAATAATAAATGCCTACAAATCTGCCTACAAATCTATCAAATATGCTTCCTCATGTCTATTACTTTGGCATGTAAGAGAAGTAAAAAGGTAAGATATGAATCAAATCATGTGGTTGGAGTAATCTTATCCTTCATTAATGGCATGAGATATGTTTTCCAACTTCACACATACCCAATCCCACCAATAATTGAACTTAAGTGATTTGGAGTGTAACCCATGTCATCAGCTATTTTATCTTTTTCTGCCATGTGTTGCACTTAATCTAGTTGCAAGGATTCAGTGTCCTTTTGGTGCGCTTTGGTAGATTGCATGTAATACACTCAACTCTAAAATATTTCCTCGTGGTACAAATACTCATGTAGAAGAATGTGTGAATGAGTGAGCAAAGGAGATATGAACAAAAGGAAAACAGAGGATGCATAAAAGTAATGTGCATGAAAAAAATAGAAAGAATAATTACAAAAGAAAATTATATAATAGGGCACGATCATCATAGGGTAATGCATAGAATCAAGAAGGTGTGCACACATGGATGCTAGGAAAACATGCATACTAAGAAGCAAGTTCGAGGCACGTGTGAAGGGGAGATGAATTAATGGAAGAAAGGAGAATGCACTAGGAGTGTGCATAAGAGGAGAAAAATAAGATAGAGGAAGGGAAAGAATGTGAAAGGTGAGAATCAAATGAAGAGCATGAGAGGGCATGCAAGGGACTATAACCAAGAAAACTATGCCAAGGAAGAAACTAGAGGGCGAGTAACCTACAATATTGAACCTTGAAGCTAGAATGTGGATGAAGGTTGTCAAAATAGGTATGGTAGTTATTTTGGACAACATTTATCTCTACAAATACCCATCTATCTCTACCCTCTCCACCCAAAGGCATTGTTTCCTCTCCTCCTATAGGAAGTTCCACCTCTAATCCCACCTATGAGATCTCCTTGGCTACCTAGACTACCCACTGTTGTGTCCACCACTCTACATATCCCTCTCTAACTCTAACATCATCATCAAAATCCCATGGGTTTTCCTCTTACACCAATAGGTTTACTATCACAGGGCCAGGTAGGTCCCTCTCTGACTCATCTCACCTGAATATAATAGGTGTCCTAGCCACCACCTGTACCATGTAAAAGTGTCTCATGACTAGAGGAAATTATACTACCTCTATCATCTTAGGCCTCAGCCCATGTACCCATCTAACTCTCCTCATCCCCGCTACTTGTGTGTCTTTCCCAAGCCAAGTTAGGAAATACATGTACAACCTCCATCTAACATCCTCCACGTCTAGGCTCCTCAACCTCTCCACATACCAGTCCTCACCACGCTCACCCCCCTCCATGCATGTAGTTTGCTCGTCATCTCAAAAATCCAAATGCAAGCTCAATATGATCCCCGGTAACCAATGACACCCCTAGTGGTCTCATTACTGCTATGTTATCATAGGCCTAACAATAAAGAAAGAAGCCCAAATCCATACCTGAATGCCTCCCTTCTAGGTACATCTACATCTCATAATACACATGTGCTAGAAAGGCTGATCCAAAAGAAAATATAGTCTCATGTTAAACTATATCTACTACCACCCCTACTAATGCCCATGGGAATCAGGCTCCACCTAAGTTTGGTAAATCATAGCTATAAATTTAGCCATCATCACTAAGGAAATCATCTAGTTTCTTGGAATCGTAGGCTAATATCTAGTCTTAATATGAAAATACCCTAATAAAAATGTAATGTGTAGGGCATCTGGTCTAAAAAACTTCATCAATGTTGTCATCTTATGCTCTGGTATCAATGGCGCTACTAGTTCCCCCTAGATTGAAAATCTAAAAATATGATAAATGTCCTCTAAATTGATCATCATCTCACCTATCCTGAACAAAAACATGTTGGTCCTAGGATATCATCTATTAATTAGTTTGATAATCATCCCAGTATCTCTTGGTATCCTTTGGTAATGATAGAAACCACCCAGTACAACTGCATCAAGGTAGTCCCACTCAGCTTGTGTCACATCTACCCTCATCATCCCTAATAAGTTTGGGAATCTATCTTTCAAATATAGCTGCTCTAGCCTACAAATATTAACCACACAAAACACCCTTAAACATCTAATACTCAAAAATCACCATTTTTATCTAAAATAATCTAAATCCTACCCAGTCAACGTCGACCCCCTTCTATTCAACATCAACTTGCCCTCAATTACCAGTGACCCATCCAGTATCCACCAAGTGACCCTTGGAGCCCATCAAAAATCCCAAAAAAATTAAAAAAAAATTAAAACAAATAAAAAACAAAGATAGGTTTTCAGACTTACCACTCTTTGTGACCTCTAGCACTTCCTTCCTCCTTTGCTACCCTTCATCTCACCCAAATATCACTTTTATCTTTCTCTTAAAGCTCTCGATCATCAACTCGTATTGTAAAAATGAGCTTAGTCAACTAACTCTATCGCTTATATAGGTGTGCCGACCCCAATCTCCATTGGCTTGATGAGTCATTGTCAACCCCTACCCAATCGTCGTCGACCTAACCTTATCTTAAATTTTTCATATTTTACTCTGTATCATCCACTCTTTTTATCAAAATTATCCTTTCTTCCATTCCATTCTCGTGTTTCACCCATAACACATTGATATTTGCCTTACATGGCCTAACATGCTATTTCAGCCTACCTTTTCACAATCACCAATCTTTTATTACATCTTTAAATCCACCTTTGTGGCCATCTTTATGTTCCTTGTAGGGGAACCATCATTTCATCCTAACCCCACCATTATGTCCATCTTTTATCTTCATCCCACCTAAATGCATATCTCTCAGTTCCTCATGTATGAAGGATATCATATCTATTTTTTCCCTTACATCTTGTCATACCTTTGTCTTTACCATCCTCACATTTGTTTGTGCATATTTTTGATGTCTTCCTTTGACCCATTGGTCCCATAGCTTGTATATCCATATGATTGGATTCCCATTAGACTCCTTCCATATTTTAATGGTTTTTTGTTGACTCACAAGTCCATAAGACATTGTTTTTGTATACATTGAGGCCGTACTTTGTTGCATACCAAAGTGATTCCAAAATCACTGCCATATTTTTTTTGTTTTTTATTTTTTTTCTTGTTTTATCCCTCTCCACCCAGGGCATCTTTTTTCATCTTATTTTCTCATCCTTTCCACTATTTATCCCATCATATATCTTTTTCAACCTAGTGATCGATTCTTCTTTGTATCATTGATCCCTAGTTTGAGGGGGAACACCTCAATAATCACATGTCATCACTTTTTTCTTTTTGTCTCGTGGTTTTCCTAATACAAGACACTCGATAAAAGGGTGAAATGTAGACACCAATGTTTGGTATCACTTATCCCTCATGCAGTTTTTTCTTCCCTTTTACACCATCCTACACATACATACCTCTCTTCCTATTCAAATTCATATTTCCCCCTAAAATCCCATTTATGCCCTTAATTCCCATTTTTCCCATCTTTATCTTTTATTAATCCCACTATTAATTTACCTTCCTTAATATATCCCCAATCACACTTAATTATTCTTAAACCCATCCATAAATCCTTTTATCACCCCTATACACCTATTTTATCATCCCTATGTCTAATCTTATCCCCATTCAATGCATTTTTATCTCCCAACTAATTTTTATCCTCCCAAGACCCCCTAACCCGCATTAACCACCCGAATCCCTAATTTCACCTCATAAGGGCTCTTTACATAGATTTAATCACATCTCCACCACCCAGATTGACTATCTTTTCTAGTTTCCATTAACCCATGTGAGGTACCATCAACCCTATAAATACACCCATACCCCTTCTCTTTAGGATCCATTTTTTAGATCTAAAGCTTTCTTGAAAAATTTATTGTGTTTCTCTCTTATTTAGAGATGCTATTATCACCTTAGAGCTATTTTGAGGATATTGTATTCTACTCTTGGAGATTTTAGAGGATTTGAGCTAACTTGGAGACCCTTTGTCATTTCATCCCTCTTGTGAATAATCCTTACATGTTTATCAACCATCTTGGAGCTCTTCCCTTGCATCATCCATCATCAATACTTCCATTATCCTTCATTTTTCCACCCCTCTTGCCCCATCAAACCCTAGATCTCTTCTCAGTTGATGCAACCAAGAATTCCCTGTAAATGACCCAGGTGCACTAGCACATCACTCAACTTGAGCTGAGTGCTCAACCGAAGAACGCAAAGGCACTAGGTCCCTCTTTAGAGTTTTTTATACTTAATGTTAGCATGATAGTGCATATGTATGTTCAGATTCATCACCAACAGTAAACAATCCACAATGCATAAACCAAATCTAGATCTTAGCATATATAAAAGATGAACTAAAGAATGACTATAAAAATATTTACCATAGAAGAACCAATTTCAGTCATGCTCAACCCCATTATCCATCCAATATGATCCATTGTATTAAATATTGTAAAACATAGAAGCTTCATACATTATAAAGGTATCCTCATGAGTCATGTGCTTAACACTTACTTAACCATGCAAATCAATACATATATATAGGGGTGGGGACTTTCCCTTCACTGCACCTATGCATTATCTCAAAATAGAACACATGCTAATAATATCCACGCGTCTTTATAAAAGGATGAAAAACATTCAAGTGATCTAACAATAGACTTCCTATAGTGAACTCTTAGTAGAAATCCTATTATTATCCTAAACTATACATGGTGCTTGGATGATGCTTGTTCCCAAAATACCCTTGCATGGATCGTAAGTCTTCATGTATCTGTGTGCTCAACACGCTAACTCCAAAAATATCATGAACAATAGAAACAACTAAGTCATGATCCTGGGCGCTTCAACCATATTGTAGTGTCACACACTCTTCCAATGGCCTACATTCATTGGCCTAAAACTTAGCCACTTTTCATCCACCAAACACCAGTTCTCATCAAATTTTTAAAGTCATCCTCGACCCAGCCCTTGTCTATCTTATTATCTACCATCTACCCCTTTAGCTATTTGTTTTTTTGATCCTGTAGTCCCTCATATCTTCTAATATTTCTATTCTATACATCTACTACTTCATATTTCATTTTCATTACACCCTGTCATCGTCGATCTAGCAAAGTCACCGTCAAACCTCCTTCAATCTCTCCTATTTTATGTCATCTATTCTATTTTTAATCTATCTTTTTATTTCCTAAGTGCCTAGACCCCTCTACTTCTCCGATCCACCTATTTAAAATTCCATATCCAGCCTTTCAGCTTGACTCATCATCAATTCAGCTCAATTTTCATCGATCAGATCAATAGTTATCACTTTTATCATCAAATTTATCAATTTTCTTATATCCTTTCTATCCTCATTAGATCTTTATCCTCTACATTATCTTATCATCAGATGAGTCTCATACCACTCATCCATGTATGTCTTTTCTATTTTCTTTTTGGTTCACTCTACTCCAATCACTGTCAATTGTACCTATCATCCTTGATTCAACATTGACCCACTTAGGTTTCGTTCAGTTTATTATCATTTTTCTATTATAATATCTGTGTCTTATCTTAATTAGCATATCTCAAATTTTTATGCTTCAGGTCAGTCATCTGCTACATCCTATCATTTATCCATTATATTTTTGTTTATCTTTTATCAAAAGTGGGTTGACATCCATCCCTAGGAAGTTTTGACTTCTTGAGACTGACATCATCAAGAAACCCACTCTCCTATCTACTAATCATTTTCCTTGTTGAGTTTCTCTTTATTATGCATGTCATCAAGCTCACTACGAGGATGATCTTTTTTTCCCGTATCCATCACCATATTATAAAGAGGTGGCCTTAAAACCTCTCATTGTTGGAGTTTCTTGTTTTCTTTGTTATCATTTCACTAATCTGAAACAAGAGTGAGAAAATTAGATCAACAATTATCCTCTAAAACAAAATAACATGGATAGATTGTTTAAAGTTGGATATGTTATTTCCCCCTTGAGAGGGATGGTGAGGGTGGGATAAACGATAGGTCTCTCAAAAATATGAGATACATAATAAGATGAGTTGAGAGACAAATGTCTAGTTAACAAGGAATAGAATGAAAAGGTGGGGATAGTAAAAGGTTTGGTGTTCAAAGAGTGGATGTATTCAATCTTCTTTGATGTGAGGTGAGAATGATATGGGAGGAAAAAGAATAATAATAATGATGATATGTTAAGGGACTTAAATGTAGATGTATAAGGTGAGGAGAGTGTATATTCATTTTCAATGAAGACAAAAATGTTAATGTAGGATGGGTGAGGTGAGAAAATTAATAGGTAAGATTATGAAGATCGATCTTGATGCTAAGAGAGTGGAAAATATGAATATGGAATTTTAGGTGATAGATCAAATGGTAATGCATAAAAGGGGGTAGAATCTGGTGACCATACTAGAAATGATCAACGTGGTTTCAGAAGATGGAAAGAAGTCAAAATGAACTGATCAAAATAAAAGGTTAATGGACAAGGGCACATAAAATGTTGGGGGAGGAAAAAGGTGAAGATGGAAAATCAGTGAAATGAAGGAAATGTGAAAAACACAAAACATGGAAAAAATGTAGGTGGTGTATCTATGATGCATAGGAATATGGAACATACCACGTGGAGATGTATGAAAAATATGAGAGGAAAAATTAAAATTAAAATAAAAAATGGAGAAATTGATGAGGGACAATGAGGAAAAGAACCAAGGATGAGGCAATAAGGAAGATGCATAACTGGTGAAACTAGTGTAAGGAAGGTGGTGTGAAAAATGACAAAATTGATAAAGGAGAAGAAAATAAGTGGAAGAATATACAAGATAATGGAATTCACTCAGGGGTTCATAAAATAGTTCTTGTTTATGATCATGATAGGGGAAGGAAGTGAGAGGCATAAATAAATATTATTAAGAGGCTTCAAGGAAATCAAATGTGAAAGAAAAAAATATTGTGAGGATAGGAGGGAGTATATAAAGAATAGAAAGGGAATATAAGTGACACAAGGGAGTTACATAGGGGGGTTGGAAATAGGTGTAGGGTGAATGAGAGGTTTAGGAATAATTTATAAAGGTTAAGGATCCAAAATGATATTAGAGGAATGAAGAAAAGAAAAAAATATGTTGCATTTCAAGACAAAGAAGAGGGAAAAGGATGAAGAAAGTGTATGGATTGCAAGGGAATGGAATCTTGGAGTAGGTGATGATAAGGAAAAGAGTTATGACATGGATAAGTGGAGAATCATAAATGGAATGGACGTGTTTAGATAAAAAGAGATGGAGAAGACAAAGATGAGGATAAGAGAATAGTGGAGAAGGATGAAAAAGAAAAGGTATGTATGAGACAAATAAAAATAAGGATGAAGACAATAAAGATATAATAAAGGAATGGAGGCTAGAATGAGGGTGAGGTGGAGACTAAGGAAGCTATAAGGAAAGAAAAAACATTGAGATGGGTGATAAAGATAGGTTGTGTGATCCAGGAGATGTTTTGAAAAGGGCATTGGTGGAAGGGAAAATAGAGAGAAGGCTGAGACAAAAGATGAGGATGAAAGTATTTTTGGGGAAGAAATGAGATAAGTAAATAAGGACAAGGTGGGTGGAAATATGAAAATATGGTAGAGGTGATAGACATATGGATATGGAAAATTTGGATGGGAGTACATTAGAAGAGGATAAATGACGAATGGTGTAGAGGAAGAGTACAAAGTCAAAAAATTAAATAAACAAGATATGAGAAAATGGTAGAAAAAAGAGTAGAGAGAGAAATGTGGGGCTATAAAATTAGGAAAAAATAAATCAGTCAAGAGGAGGGTGATCAAGTAAGATTCCCAAGCTGGAGAAGGAAGAGAAGGGATATGAGAGGAAGGTTTGGAGAATGTTAGGTAAGGATTTGGAATGATAGGTTTTCTGAAGGAAGTATTTGAGTAAGGAAGGTGGTGATTATGGCATAAATACAGAAGGGTGGTATTACCTCAAGGAGATCCCTTAAATAATATTCTCATGTTGAAGGAGTGATTAAGCAATATTTTCAAGCTAAAAAATGTATATAGAATGATGGAATGAAAGTGGTGGATGAAGGGTTAGTTAGGAGGGGAGATTAGGAAGAAGGAGTGATTGATTGAAGAGAGGAAAAGGGGGTATAATGGAAAGTTTATAATTAAAGGCTTATCTCAAGGAGAATCCTTAAGTAATATTTTCAAGCTATGGGAGTGATTAAGTAATATTACTAAGATGAAAGATTAGATATCATAGTGGAGGATGCGAGAAAATGATGAGATGATGATGGTGACTCAAGGGTGGGTTAGAGAAGATAATTACAAGGAAGGAAGAGACAAATGGAGTGTAGGATGTGTAGATGGAGGAAGATATGCAACAAGGAAATCTTAAATCAAGGGGTGACCTCAAGTAGGATTTCCATGCTGCATGGGAGATCAAGTAGGATTCTTGAGTTGAGTATGCATGATGGGGTAATGCTGGTGTTGGTGTCATTGGTGATGGGATGAATGCAAGGATGAAAAAGGATGTGCAAAAGGAAGTTATTAAGGGGTTACCTCAAATAAGATTCCCATCTTGCATGGATTGTCAAATAAGATTCCCAAGCTGATTATAAAAAAAGAGATGATGGTGATGAAAAATAGGATGGTGAGAGGAGGGTAGATATGATGTGGGAGGCTATGATGAGAGATATAAAATAAGGTAAGGTGCATCAATTTGTGGCTATGTGGTTGGTTTTTATATATTATTAGTGAGGAATGGTTAAAGAAAATCTTGATCATGGTGGTGGATGCAAAGTGGGTATCCTTAAGTAGGATTCGTGTAGTCATTTTACCCCTATCACAAAAGAAAGGAACCCCATGCACATTGGCCTATCACCCAATGGATGCTGGGAACTCACCCAAGGCATGCACAGGTACCGAGTCTCTCTTTTATGTGATTTAAGTGGGAAACATCATCTATGATTTGTGTCTAAGAGATTTAAAGAGGATTTATGACATACAGGAACCATAGAGCTCAGAACGGTCTCTAGATCCTTACAGCCATTCCAGAATGATATTACTTAACAGACTATATGACTTGTATCATAACAGAAAGAAGTATACAAACATCCATACCTAGTATAAACATAAATGAAGAGAGCTTATGAAAATGATGTATGCATCAGAATCATTGATATTCATATATATATAAACTGGTAACCTCATTACATCCATGAAGCCATTTATAGAATGTCACAGAGAAGTAGACCACAGTCATGCATTACAACTGGACTAATGTAGCTAGGCTAACAAAAAGAAAATTTACAATCCCCATACCTAATACATCCTTTCCCAAGTGTAATTACCCACTAACAGATTTCTTGTAGTATTTCTACAGATCTCTGCCCATTCTCTAGTTCTCTCTCCCTCCTTTTTTTACTCTACAGGCACTTTCATTTATAGCCTTTCTAGACTGCCAACTCATCCTCAAGTTCCCTCAAATATGATGCCAAGTGTTTGAATGTGGTCCTCCATGTGAGCATGCTCCTCTAGGCCTGAGCTTTCCACTTTATACCATGATGTGCTTCTAGAAGCTTCTACCCTAGGCATGCTCCTTCCTGGGCCAACCTGTCACCAGGATAACACCTTATCCATGCACAATTGGGTGATGATTTTCACGTGTTCTACCCCAAACATCCAATTTGACTAATTCCCAAACCCTTGATTCTATCCTTATGCATCGCGTACACCACGAGCTTCCTTAAACCCTTCTCTTAAACCCTGCCCTGGATTCTCTATCCTTGCACACCTTTCCTTAATCAAGACCTTGTGCACCACATGCCTTTTGTACTTAGTCAATATTTTACTGGCTCAACATCACCCCATACTACGCCTGTTCTCCATCTACAGGAACACTTCCCTTAGTGAAAGAAAGAATGCAATAGGCTTACACCTAGGAAAAAGAATAAGGGGATGAAAGAATGGGGAAAGAAGAAAGAAAGGGAGAGTGAAAGAATCATTGTAACAAAATAGGAAAATCCTTTTAGAAGTCATCCTCCAATTTATTCCAAGCATTGAATTCATCCTGTGCTCTTTGACAGATGTTGCTGACCAGAGCGCTCACCCCCTCAAATTTTAATCCATCTCCTTCTGCGCTCATGGTATTAGTGATCTTCTCCAATTCCTTGCATATATCCTCCAGTGCATCCATTCTTTGTGTAATGCGTGGATATAGCTCCTTCAACTGGTTTTTGATTGAAACCCTTGAGGTTTCAGTGGCCTCATACTTGTTCTCAACCTCTGCAAGTATTTTTTCTCTTTCCACCCTAATCCCCTTTTTTCTCTTGGAAATCCTTTATTTCTACTTCATGAGTGGCGACTAGGGTGCCTGCCACTTTGTCCCTATCCATGCAATTATCATACGCAGCCTCAGCAGTCCAAGAAGTAGCCCTTACATTAGCAAGAACTTTGTTGTACTCTATGATGAGTGCTATAATATTCAACTTATCTTCCTTCTGCAGGTGTACAAAAACTTCTTCTACAGTTTCCAAGGATAGTAGCCACCTTTCCATGGTGAGGACCCTTGTTAAATCCTCTAGGCATCCCAAGGCAGATCCATACTTTTGTGTAGGTGATGTTAGGTCTGGATGCTTTAATAGTATGGCCTCGTTGGTGGATTCCACTTTCTTATACACAGCGCTCACCTTGGCCTTTTCATCCTTCAATTCCCACTACCACTGGGCATTGACTAACTTTTCCTAGCTCAGATCCTTGGTCAATGTAGCTAGCTCTTCCTCTTTCTTCTTCAGCTCCCCTTCTAGATCCCTGATCCTATCATTCTACCTGAAGAGTCTAGCCTTTATCTCAACGGAGACTTTATTAAGTGTGTTGCACAGTTGTTCATCCAAGAGCTGATGGGTATCCACCACTGGGTTATCATCTCCTAGTCATGGCAATGTTATTATTTCCCCATGGCTTACCTCAAACTCAGGCTCATCAAGGTGGGACTCAATTTCCCATGAGATCATTTTCCTTGTCTGTGGATATGCAGCCTCCTTGTTAAAAGATGACATGCCTACAAGATCCTCCGCCAGAGGTATACTCTGGAACCGTGCATGAAACACTTTCTTGGGGTCATAAATATAACCCATCTCTGACCTCCCACCCTCTGTGCGCCTTCCTCCCACGCACGTACCCTTGGGTATACTTACAGTTAAAACCAGGCCTCTAATGTTACCATGTTCCTCTCCTATGCTCTCCTCCTTATCCTTATTTAATACTGGCTCAACACCACATTCCACTTTGTCCTCCACTAGGGTCTCAATGTCCCTTGTCTCCTCTTCTTCTACCACCTTAGCTGTCTACTCCTGTGTAGAGCTTGGAGCCTCTTTCTTTTGCACGCTAGCCTCCTCATCTTTAAATATGTCCTGGTAAATTCCTCCGAACTGTCTCTTCTTGCGCCGTACAAAAAGGAACCCTTGTTCTTCTTCTCTACCTTCCTCCTCTGAATCATGTATATTGAAAACAGGGGGCCCTTGATCTTTCCTGGGGTCCTCTTCCCCACTTACTTCTTCTTCACTACCATCCTTTTCTCTAATGCACTTGTCCAAAATTCCAACTTCTTCTGAGGTGGTCTCCTCTTCTACCCTCTTCTTATTCCTAACTGGAGATTCCATTGTAGGTGATTGTGTTTATTCTTCTTCTGATAACTCCTTATCTGATGGCTTTTCTAGATCTAGAATCTTTTTTTTGATTATGGGATTTTTCTTGCACACATACATACTAGTTCTGGCGTTTGTCTCGGGGGTACCTATTTCTTGTGTCTCCACCACACTTGGTATTTTCTTTTCTAGTTCTTTATCCTCCCGTTTGGGTGCAGGTCTTTTCCTCCTAGTTAGATCTTGAGGTATAGATACCTCATTTTCCAAATATGTGCCCTTTTCTAACTTTGGTCTTATGAAAATGTATATGCGTGTCGCGAATCCTTCTGTAATGGGAAGAGTCATGGGCCTTGTCATTTGAAATTCATTGATATGTACCTCTCCACGTACACCTGTTTACCGAGGTAGAACAACCCTTTACGCATTTCCCTGTGGTCTTGGTCCAAATTACCAAGGTCTAACTTAAAATCTTTGGACTCCCTGAACCTATTTACTCCCACTTGGAAGTATTGAGCTGTGAAGGCAAAGGGGAGCTTGCACCATGGGATCCATGTCCCATTTGATAGTTTGAATCTTCCTAAACATAAATTCTAGTACACAGAAAATTTTGCTTCTCCCCTCATGGCTACTGGTAGTTGTTCGAGAATTCTCCATTCTTCCCCAAATGCATTCCTTAGGCACGTATACCACTTTTCCAAGCACACCTTGTTCACTATTGTCATAGTTTCACAAGTGTATTTCTCAAACCTTTTAGCGGGTGAGGGGTTTTCATCAGGGTACCCCCATACAAACTTATCTAATGCATCCAGTACTATGATATCTAAAAACACAATGGTTAGTAGCACATTTCCAAAAAGGATCCTGGCACATTCCTTCATGTAGTTGATAATTTCATCCGTGATGAATGTGGACAAGTTATAGATGGTGCCCTTTGAAATCTTTATGCAAACGTTCAACCATGGCATATTGACCTGGGTCCATTTAGCTTTGACACCAGGTGTGCAGCCTTCCTCATTACCAAATCCTTAATGTCCATGACATCATAATACCTTGACCCTTTCTTGCATGTGAAAGTGGCGATAGTTTCCTTAATCACTTCTTTGTTAGTCAAATCATCCTCCAAACCATCTCCTTCACAGATGAGGCTTGTGAAATGTGAAATGAGCTAAGGAGTTATATGCATCTTGCACCCCGTGAAGTGGAAATAGTCCTCATGCACGTGCGAAACTAGCTACTGATATAGTCGCTCAGGTTTCCCAAAGTAGGGAAACTCAAAGAGTTGTAATAACCCTGTCTTCTCTAGCTTGACCTTCACATCATCATTATAAATGGGAAAACCCTTTGGTGTCCTCTTGTTTGTTGGGCACACTAACTCTAGCACAAACTCCTTTTTGATTGTTCTTGTCTGATGATTATAATAATTTATAGACATTTCCTTAAGATGGGACTCCCACTCCTTCCCCAACAACACTTCATCTGGGTATTTCTTTTCTACATACCACTCTTCATTTGTGTGTGATTAAATTTTTTGTTGCTTGCCCTTATAATTTCCCTTGCCCTTTTTAGGTGTACTAGCTGGTTTCTTGGGTGCCATTATCTAGGTCTTCTTCCCTCTTCAATCACTCCATGTTACTTTGTTCTTCTGCTCTCTCCAGCCTTAGATCTTGAACTTGTGAAGAAAATTACTTAAACCCATGCCTTAGTTCTTCAAACCCTAATTGAGATACTCCCTTCACAAGACATCACCTTCTCACAACTTCTCCTACACCTGTGAAATCCCTTCCTCCTGGTTCGCAAACTTGAACTGGTTACCCATGCTTCAATCTCTCCAAATTTTTCTTCACACGGATCAATTTTTTGGAAGCCCTCGTTTATAAAGGTGCAAAAAGTGCTTCGTTATCCTTATACACAAAGTGAAAAATGAAGTGCCTGGACCCCTTTATTTATAGTTTTTTCCATTTTTGAGCATTAAGTGCTACTTCACCTACCACCATACTTTTTTCATTTAATGCGGCCTTTTCAAACAAATCCTGACTTAAGAGCTTTCACTCATGCACCCCAACCTATGCAGAAAAACCTCCAACCTTCTGGCACACAACCAATCCAACCTGACAGGAGACTCTTACGCGTGCGTACCCATCGCCGAAGGCACTTCTTCTGTCATGATTTTTGATCTCACCTACCTCATGTTGTTGTTAGGTTGTGGAGCCTATTTTCATGTGTGAAAGTGTTGAAGACTGTACACTAAGAGTACTATACACTTTTCATGTATCCTCACTGAGGTTAGGGAAACATGATTTTCTTGGGCCTTAAAACGTGCCCGATATATCGGGAAACATGATTTTCTCATATGGGTGGGATTTTGACCCATAGGTTTATGGGATAGTTTTTTCCCATGGTTTTGATACCCACGGTTTTGTAATACTACTTAAGCAATTGTCTATTTATATGGTTTTATGCATATGATAGATATATGAAAAATATTGTAGATGTGCTTTGAATTTGGGTGTGAATTCTATAGAGTTTGGTGAGCATAGCTCCAAACAAATCTGGGTATTATATTGAGAGAGTGGTGGCTTGTAATAAAATATGAGCAAGTGATTCTATGTGGATGTAGCCCAAATTGGGTGAACCACATTAAATACTGTCTCTTTGTGTTGTGTTATTTTATTCTACACTTTTATTTGAGATCTGTAATAATTTTCTACATATTAGTTTCTATTGTTGTGATTTTGTGAGGGATTATTCTGCATATTTTATCCCTTATTTCCTAAAAATTGGTATCAGAGCCTGGTTTGGTTTTCTGAAGTGTTGAATCATAGGGAAAGTTTTATCTTGAGTGGGAGCTATGGCAGATGATGGAAGATCTAGGGTTGATAAATTCAACGGGTAGAATTTCAGTCTTTGGAAGATGTAGATGGAAGATTACCTTTATCAGAAGGATCTTTATACTCCACTATCTGAGAAGGTGAACAAACCCTCGAGTATGACAGATGTGGAATGGGATTTGTTGGATAGGAAGGCACTTGGGACAATCTAGCTGTGTCTTGCATCTTTGGTATTATTTAATGTTTCAAAGGAAAAGACTACAAAAGAACTGATGGATGCATTAGGGAAGTTGTATGAAAAACCCGCTGCCTCTAATAAGATATTTTTAATGAAAAATTTGTTTGATATGAATATGTCTGAGAATGGTTCAATATCAGATCATCTAAATGATTTTAATACGGTTGTAAATTTGCTAGCTTTGGTTACAATAGAATTTGATGAAGAAGTTAGGGCTTTATTAGTTCTGTGCTCTTTACCTGAGAGTTGGAATAGCTTGGTAATGGCGGTAAGCAACTCAGGTTCTAGCTAACTCAAAGTTGAAGTTTGAGGATGTTGTAGGGGTGATTCTAAGTGAGGAAATGTGAAGAAAAATCTCTGGTGAATCTTCTACTTCAGGGAATGCTTTGACAGTGGAAACTAGAGGGAGACAGAAGAATAGAGGAAGCCATGGAAAATCAAAGGATCAGGCAAGGTCAAAATCCAAAAGCAAGATAGTATGCTAGCACTGTGGAAATTCTAGGCATGCAAAGAAGGACTATTGGGAGCTTCAGGACAAGAAGAAACAACAGGAAGAAAATAAGGAGGCAAATGTGGCAACGGGTAATGTATGTCAGGATGCTTTGATTCTTTCTTTGCACAATATTACTGAATCTTGGGTTTTAGATTCGGGGGATTCTTTCCATGCTTCTCCACATAGGCATTATTTTGTTGATTATGTTCAAGGAGATTTTGGGCATGTTTTTCTTGGTGATGATGAGCCTTGCAGCATAGTTGGAAAAGGTCTTGTTCAGGTTAAGATGTAGAATGGGAATACTTGGCTATTGAAGGATGTCAGACATGTGCCTACATTAAGATGAAATTTGATATCGGCAGGGCAGTTGGGAAGTGATGGTTGTACTATGATATTTACAGCTGACTCTTGGAAGGTTACCAAGGGTGTTCTTGTGGTGGTAAGAGGTAAGAAGGTTAGAACCTTGTATTTAACCACTTATAGCACTAATGTTTGTAATCTTGTGGCTTTAGAAGTAGATACAACATTGTGGCACTATAGGCTTGGTCATATGAGCCATAAGGGCATGGAGATCATAAAGAAGGATTTTCCTGGATATACAGAAACATGTTTGGAGTTCTGTGAGGACTGCATATATGGGAAATAAAAGTGAGTAAGGTTTCTCAAGGTTAGACCTATAAAGAAAGAGAGTAAGTTAGAGCTGGTGCATTCTGATGTGTGGGGGCTAGCTCAGGTATCATCTCTTAGGGGTTCAAGTTATTATGTTACTTTTATTAATGATGCAAAAATGACAGTTTGAGTTTATTGTATTAGAAACAAATCTGATGTATTTGACACTTTTGTTAAATAGAAAGCCTTGGTAGAGAATGAAACAAGTCTTAAGCCAAAATGTCTCAGGTCAGATAATGGAGGGGAGTATTGTGGCAATGAATTTGATGATTACTGTTCTAAGAATGGAATCCGTCGATAAAAGATGGTTCTAGGAACTCCGCAGCAGAATGGGGTTTCAGAAAGGATGAACAGAACAATAATGGAACATGCTAGGAGCATGAGGTTACATGCAGGACTGCCTCTTTCTTTTTGGACAGAAGCGGTGAGCACAGCTATGTACTTGATAAATAGAGGACCCTCAAGTGCCTTGGATGGAGGCATACCTGAGGAGGCTTGGTATGGTAATAAAGTTGATTATTCATTTCTTAGAGTCTTTAGATGTGAGGTGTTTGCTCATATAGACAAGGATGATAGGACCAAGATAGAGGCTAAATCATAAAAATGTACTTTCATTGGTTATGGTGGTGATGAATTTGGATATAAATGTTGGAGTATTAAGGACAAGAAAATCATTTGATCTAGGGATGTGGTCTTTAATGAGAAAGTCATGTATAAGAAGAAATTGCAGGAAAATAGGGAAGAATCCAAGAAATAATATGCAGTGGTAGAGGATCTTCCGGATGGGAAAGTGACACATGAATCAGTTCAGGAACCCCCTCAACAGGAACCCCAAAATCCTATATTGAAGAGGTCTTCTAGGGGAAGAAGAGAACCTAAGAATTTTTCTCCTTCTCTTTATTATTTATTACTCATTGATAGTGGAGAGCTAGAGAGATTTGATGAAGCAATGCAGGTAGATGCTAGGAAGAAGTGGGAGAAAGCCATGGATGAGGAGCATCAGGCTCTCATGGAGAACCAGACATGGGATTTGGTAAAGCTACCCAAAGGAAAAAGAGCATTACAGAAAAAGTGGGTGTTCAAAGTGAAAGAGGAAGAAGGAGGCAAGAAAAGATACAAGGCCCGGTTGGTGGTCAAGGGGTTTGCACAGAAAAAAGGTATAGATTTTGATGAGATTTTTTCTCCTGTAGTAAAAATGAATTCTATTAGAACTGTTCTAGGAATAGTTGCAGCAGAAGACTTACACTTAGAACAGCTTGATGTAAAGACTACATTTCTCCATGGTGATTTGGAGGAGAAACTATATATGCAGTAGCTAGAGGGCTATGAGGTAAAAGGTAAAGAGGAGATGGTGTGAAAACTAAAGAAGAGATTGTATGGCTTGAAACAAGCCCCACGTCAATGGTATAATAAATTTGATAGCTTCATGATGGAGTAAGGTTATATTAGATGTCATTTTGACCATTGCATGTATACAAAGAAATTTGAGGATGGAAGTTATATTATCCTTTGTTTGTATGTGGATGACATGTTGGTTGCAGGTAAAAACATGCACGAAATAAAAGTACTCAAGAAGCAGCTAAGTGAATCCTTTACTATGAAGGATTTGGGGGCAGCCAAACAAATCCTTGGTATGAGGATATCTCGGGATAGGAAGGAACATAAGCTGACTTTATCTCAGGAAGAGTACATTAAGAAGGTCTTGGAGAGTTTTAATATGTAGGATGCTAAACCGGTTGGGACTCCTTTGGCAAGCCATTTCAAGTTATCAAAGGAACAATGTCCTAAGATAGAGCAAGAGAGAAACCAGATGTCCAAGGTACCTTACTCATCAGTAGTTGGTAGTTTGATGTATGCCATGGTGTGCACTAGGCCTGATATTACCCATGTAGTGGGAGTGGTGAGTAGATTTATGAGTGATCTAGGAAGAGATCACTGACAGGCAGTAAAGTGGATCCTTTGGTATTTGAGAGGGACCATGGGGATAGTTTTGTGCTGTAGTGGATCAAACACCACTTTGTGTGGTTATCTAGATTCAGATATGGATGGAGATGTAGACAGCATGAGGAGCACAACAGGTTATGTTTACACTGTAGGTGGAACAGTAGTAAGTTGGATTTCACGACTACAGAAGTTGGTGGCTTTGTCAACCATGGAGGCTGAGTATGTTGCTGCCACAGAGGCAAGAAAGGAAATGATTTGGTTACATAAATTACTTGAGGAGTTGGGGCATAAGCAGGAGGAAGGAAATTTTCATAGTGATAGTCAGAGTGTTATACACCTAGCTAAGAACTCTGCTTTCCACTCTAGGATGAAGCATATACAGTTAAGGTACCATTTCATTAGGACAACTTTGGAGGAAGAGAAGTTGAAGTTGGAGAAGATTCATACCAGTCAGAATCCTGCAGACATGATGACCAAGGTGGTCACAAGGGAAAAACTAAAGCTGTGTTCAACTTTGGTTGGTCTTCACAGAAACTAGTGAAGGGTTGAGAAGCTTGCTTAGAGGAAAACTAGTCTCCAAGTGGGAGATTGTTAGGTTGTGGAGCCTATTTTCATGTGTGAAAGTGTTGAAGACTATACACTAAGAGTACTGTACACTTTTCATGTATCCTCACTAGGGTTCGGGGCTAGGCTGGGCCTCTAGTGGGGGTCCGGGGGCGGTAGCCCCTAGTAGCAGGGGTTCGGGGGTGCAACCCCTGAATTTTTTTTGGGCCTTAAAACGTGCCCGATATATCGGGAAACATGATTTTCTCATATGGGTGGGATTTTGACCCATAGGTTTATGGGATGGTTTTTTCCCATGGTTTTGATACCCATGATTTTGTAAAACTACTTAAGCAGTTATCTATTTATATGGTTTTATGCATATGATAGATGTATGAAAAACATTGTAGATGTGCTTTGAATTTAGGTGTGAATTCTGTAGAGTTTGTTGAGCATAGCTCCAAATAGATCTGGGTATTGTATTGAGAGAGTGGTGGCTTGTAATAAAATCTGAGCAAGTGATTCTTTGTGGAAGTAGCCTAAATTGGGTGAACCATATTAAATACTGTCTCTTTGTGTTGTGTTATTTTATTCTACACTTTTATTTGAGATCTGTAATAATTTTTTGCATATTAGTTTCTACTGTTGTGATTCTGTGAGGGATTATTCCGCATATTTTATCCCTTATTACCTAACAATTTCTTAATGCACTTTCTCCTCCTTTGTATATGGGATATGAAAGTAGTTTTATCTTGACACCAACCATCCTTTTTCCATCTTTTCTTTCCATACATCTCTTTCAATAGGGCCATTCAACCAGGATTTTTAACACAAACCACCTTGGCACTTTAACCATGCGCTCCTTCACATTACTCCATCCCACACAAAAATGATGCACTGTCCTCTACGCACTCATAAATTCTCACAAAGTAGCAATAAGGTTACTGGTGCCCAAGGCATAAAACAAAACAACAACGTGAAAGTGAAACATAAGAAAAGAAATGCATAAAGGAAAATTTTAAACTAACTGGCAAAACTGCCTTATTTACAAACACCAAGAAGACTTATTTATAGTAGGGCTTCAGCCTACTCCTATTGAAGTGTCCAGGTAACTTCATCCCATCCAATGCTTGTAACTGACACACACCTGAATCAAGGATGTATGAGATTGTGTAAGGACCCAACCAATGGACTTTCAACTTCCTAGGATGGCGTAGAAATTTAGAATCATAAAATAAGACCATCTACCCAACCTCAAACTTATTATTTCTTATGTGGCGATCATGCAAAGCCTTATTATTTTCTTTCTCTATTGTTTGGCTCCACTTGGCGAGTGGTCATCTCTCATCCATTTATATTAACTTATCAATTCTCTCTTCTAGTGCTTGCTCATTAGCCAACCCTCCTGCACACATTATTCGCAGAGAAGGTAACATGGATTCAACCGGCATAATAGCTTCCATACCAAACACCAACCAATTTTTTTTGGCTTTGTTCAACCTTTTATAAGTTGTCTTGTAAGCCCATAACACTGCTGATACTTCTCCATCCCAATCTTTTCTTCCGACATCACAAATTTTGGTCAGGGTATGACTCATTATTTTCTTGAAGGCTTCCGTGATTCCATTTGCTTATGGGTGATAGGGTGTAGTATTGTGATGAGTCACCATGAACTCTACTAACAGGATCCTCATGGTCTCATTCAAGAAATGCATACCCCTATCACTGGTTAAACTCAAAGGACATCCATACCTCATGATAATGTTCTCCCATAATAATCTTTCCGTTGTGGCTGTTATGCAGTCTTTAGTTGGGGTTTCCTCCGCCCACCTTGTCAGATAATCCATGCAAGTGATGACATAGCATGACCTAGTCCTACACGTTGTTGGTGTAATAGGGCCTACAAATTCTATTGCCCACTTTTCAAAAGGCTCTGTGCTATGTATAGGGTGTAAAGGCATTTCATCTCTCTTTCCAGGATTTCCAATGCGCTGACAATGGTCACATGCTTTACAATAGTGTTTACAATACTTGTACATGGTTTCCCACCACAAACTGGCCATTAATATCTTATGCATGGTGGCATCAGCTACATAATGCCCACCCACACTTCCTCCACGATCTTCCTCCATGATGGCGAAGCGCTCATGCTCTAATACACACCTGCACAAAACTTTATCACATCCCAACTTGTATAAGTCTCCACTGATCAACATATAGGGTACAATGCATATGGCTAGTTGTTTCTTCTCTACTACCTTCATTCCTTCCGGTGCCACACCTTCCTTTAAAAATACTGCAATTTCCTCCAAATATGAGGGCATGCACCGTAACCTAAATAATTACGCATCTGGCATTGTCTCCTCAATACTCTGCACGTCCTACCCTAAATCAATTCTTGACAGATGATCAGGTGCACAATTGCTTTTCCCAGGCATCACTACAACGGTGAACTCAAACTCTTGAAACAACAACACCCACTAACATATGTTCCCTTGTAGAATGAGCTTGTTCACTAAATACTTTAATGCAATGTGGTCGGTGTAAAACACAAAGGTTGTTACTAGCAGATACTTTCTGAACTTGAAAAGCACGTAGATCATTGACAATGCCTCGTGCTTAGCCGTGGTGTAATTCTACTCTGTTGGTGTCAACTTCTTGTTTGCAAAACATAGAGGATGATCAACAAGTGCTTCACCTAGCTGTGCAAGCACTACTCCAATAGTGGTTCCTGAGGCATCTAGATGGACATGGAACAGCTTGTCCCAAGAGGGAAAATGTAATATAGGCATTGTGACAAGCCTATCCTTTAATGTATCAAATGCCCTATGTTACACCTCTCCCCAATGGAAGACACTTTGATGTCTGAGAAGCTCCTCTAAAGGCACAATGATCTTAGCATACCCTTTGATGAATTTCCTGTAATAACCCATATGCCCAAGGAATCTGCACATTGTACTCTGGCTAGTAGGCTTCCCTAACCCCGCAATAATTACAACATTAACAGGATCTACCAGCAAGCCCTCCTTACATATGATATGCCCCAATAAATTCCCAAAGGGTGTAGTAACTACACACTTCTTAATATTGAGGGATATCCTCAACTGCCTACACCTCTCAAATATTAACCTTCAATTGTCACAATCTCTAGACCATACATTATCTAATCATCCAAATTGAAGAAACTTAATGAAGTCCTGGAACGCTTGCACCACTATGAACGAAAAAAACAACAGGTGCATTCTTCACTCAAAGGGCATGACCATATATGCAAAAATTCCCCATCAGTGGTGAAATCATCCAGACTTGGTGGTACCCCAAAAATCCACACCAACTTCCATTTCTCCTTTTCCAAAAACACAGACTCAAGTTGTAACTCTTCTATTTCCTCTACTTCCTCTTCAAATCATGCTTCCAAACCTGATCCACCTAGTAACTCCAATAGTCTATCCTATGCCATGGCACTATGCCCCATGGTAAGGTGCTTGATACCCTACAAGGCCTTATCAACTGATGGCTTGGTACTCTGATACTCAAAGGTTTTAATGAGGTCAGCCATGAGCTCTTGCCAATTCCCTGTCTGGTGGCATGTCTCTGAATGAATGAACCATACATGCACATAACCCTACAATGTAGAATATAACTTATGCACCTAGAGGGATGGTGGAAAAGCTTCCATGCTTTCTCTTCAGATCCTTTCACACTCTTGTATATGGAAAGAGGTGGGCTTCTTCCCATGGTAGTCCTTGATGGTGGTGGGCATGTTACTCCTAGAGAATCTGATAGAGAGAGCATTTCCTACCTTGTGTCATTCCAAAAATCTCTCCTGATGTGTAGCCCACCACCATTTAGTTATGTCAAGTAGGACATAACTTAACATACCCCTCCATTCCTTCTCATTCTTCCACTGAGCTTTCATCTTCTATAGAAATATCTCAGGGAAGGATCCTCCTAAATATGTAGGTAGCTCCTTTCCTCCTAGGTGCTAGACTATTCACGCCTTTATCACCTTGGTTACCGACCCTATCAACTATCATCCCATCAATTCATAAGTTCCATGTACCTAATTTTCACATGCTAGACTAGTGGTATCACTTACTGACTGAGCATTTTCAAAATGGATAACTCCGTTGGTAGGATGTATTATCTCTGGGTCCTTGATTGAGCACACATATATCTTATCCAAAACTTATTCCCCCAAAGGTTCAATATAGGGTGTCGACTTCCCATCAGCCAGGGTTATAATGACTCATTCCTCCTTATTTTCAAAGCTGATGTACCCTTTGTTGAACTGAAGGTCCGCATTGTTCTTGTAACACCATGGGCACCCAAGTAGTGCTGGGAAATTTTCTACCTCGGCAAGCGCCAAGACTTCAAAGTCCCCAGTAAACTTAACTCCCTCGATAGTGATAGTTGCATCCTTTAAGACACTGATGGGCATTGCCTTAGTCTTGGTTTCCATATACAGCCCATTCGAAGATGGATGTAAGGAAAGTCTTCCCATATGATGTCATGCATCCAAAGTTATAACATTAACCTTTGTGCCTGTGTCAATGAGGATATTACTAAGGAGCCATCCATCCACAACTACATTTAATGTGATCTCCTTGTCATAGTCAAGGCTGTGAGGGGGAAGGTTTACATGCAAGACCTACCTCTCGTGCTCTCCTCTAGTGTGTGGTACCTTATCTCTCAACCATGATCCTATATAGGGAATGATATTATCTTGCCTTAGCATTTTACACACCTCCGAGACCTCATCCAGGTCATCCTTTGGCACCTCGACTCTCCTTCCTTGATCCTTTAGACACTGGATTTCCCCTTGTAAATTTCGACTGACATCCATATTGTCTTGATACTCCTCCTTTTGATGTGCAAGGTCTAGGTACTTTCCATGAACTACTTCCTCCCTCGAAACCAGGTTCCTCTGCCTTTGTATCTCTTTTTGTGTGCGTGGCTTCTGCCCTTGTGGTTACCAAGACAAGCTCTAAACCTGCATCACGTGTTACTCAAGGAATCCATTGTGTGTCTACCTTCTTAATGATGACCATTGCAACACCCTTTTCTTTCTGGTGTTGATGATTCATGTTCTCAAACAACTCCAGGAACTCCTCGTACTTATGCTTCTTTCTACACCATGAGCACTGCAACAGGTCTGGTCATTCTCATTTGTAATTATCTTTAGATCCAAAATTGAAATAGGTTCCACATGGGAACTCACTCCTTCCTCCCCTGTGCTTACCAAAACCATGGAATCCTCCTCAAAAACCTCTTCCACATGCGCCTCCATCTGCGTGCTCCTTATAACGACGATCATCACCCTTGGAACTATTGACAATGCTAGTTTGGTGCACCCCATGATCAATGACCTCATAGATATAATCAATGAGCCTACAATCCTTAGTATCATGGGTTGTAGAGGTGTAAATATTGTAGTAACAAGACACATTCTTCCGGATTGCACGCTGTAATAAGGGGCATCTACTGGCATCATGGTCCCCATGACAAATTTCTCGATCTACTACCATGGTGCATACTATCCTCCAAAGGAAATTATCCTTAATGTGCCCTTATACTTCATAATCTATGCACAAAAAACCACTGTGAGTCTCATGGGCTGAGTTTGCAGACAAATTTTCCAACTGCTTGGCCATAGCAACAATCTGAGCTTCCAGAAATGGGCTAATGCTAGTATCAACACTACCAATAGCCTCGGCAAGTAGAGAAACTTTTAATGCCTCGCGTGGGTCTGTAAAAGTTTTATGAGATAAGGCCCTTCTAAAAGGGGTGATCAATCCTCCAAAAAACCACTGAGCATGCTATGAAGGATGAATATCATATGATAATTTAGATAAGAGAGTTTTAAAGCGTGCATCATACTCCCACACACTTTCTGCCATTCCTTGTTGAATCTCCTTCAAAGCACTGATGCTCTTCTGTTCAATCTCAGGAATGTGGAATTTTTCTAAGAATGTGTTCTTTAAAGTAGTATAGTCCACTACTATTTGATGAGGGTCATATTTCCTATACCATCCATGCACGTGCCCTTGCAACGTGGTTGTAAATTGACTAGGCTTCCATTCTGGGGTTGTGATACCCCTTACACACCATAGCAGTTCACACTTGTGAACATGTTCTGCAACATCCTCAATACCTCTGTAATTAGGAAAATGTAGAGACATTTCAAAGAAAACTTGTGGGGGTGGTTAGGGCCCAAATCCTCCTGAGTCAGAGCCTTGGTTTCCACTTGTGTTTCCTCCGCCACTTGATCCACTAGGTCCACCAGGTCCTAAACCACTAGATCTACCAGGTCCACCAGGTATTGAACCACTAGAGCCACCAGACCCACTAACTCCTATTCCTCCTAAACCACCAGATCCACCAGACCCATTAGGTCCTATAGTGGTCATGTCAAGGGTCCCCACAATTCAACTGAGTTGCGTGCCTATGGTATGTGACAATACCCCACTACTAATAGTATATTACGTGCCACTCCCAGATGCAAGACCAAAAGCTTGTGTGTCTATACCTTGCCTGAAAATTCCTAACACTAGATTGGTGTTTGAAGCCATAGAAGATTGAACGAGAAATTATACCTCCTGGGTGTAGACTAATCACCTCTAATGTAACCAACTAGATTAGAAATATTTTCCCCCTAATTAGGAAAACCAAGCACTAGGGTTCTATCACTAGGTGGGCTTAGATTTATGCCAACGGTTCTTCTTTCTCCATGTGATGAACTCTCATCAGAAGCTGAAGGGGTCTCTCTTATGCACTTGCCAAGATGGGGTCATATAGAATGCTTAGGTTACATTTCCTCTATGTGAACCTCAAATACCTCCCGCAACGTCTGTCACCATACATCCATCACACTTGCAACCTCACATTGTCTAGCAATCTCCCTTTCACGTACTTCACCATACTTGAGTCGTATCTCCTCCCTTTCTTTCTCCATTGCAACATCTGCCATCTTCCTCCACTCTAGCTTCCTCGCCCAGTGCTCAAAATGGTTTAGCTGGCCTTTGGGAATGCCTCTAAACTCATGGTAACCATCAAGATCTTCATAGCTAGAGGGACAACACGCAGAAATGATCCCCTGGGCTCCCTCAGAAACTCAAACTCAGCAACCTTCAAACAAGAATATGTGGAAATGGCATACTCCAGAGTGTAGCTAGCTAGTGCTCCTTTCTACTAATGATCCAAAACACAAGTCCATGTCAAATCTATATCCTGCAGCCTCTGGTATTATTCTTGGGTCCACACACATGATCTATAACACCAACTTGATCTAGAAACATAGGCTGAGAGCCATTCATATAGTTCCACTGGGAAGCAACAAAAAAAAAGTTTCATATAGATCATGGTAGAGGTTCTCTTCTACCTATCTATTTGCATCAAACTCAAGTGCTGAATCTCTAAAAAAATTCATCCTCCGTGCTCTTGAACCACGATTCAACACTTTCCAATGTTAACTGCTCTGTTATTACTCATTACACAGATCATGATGAATGTTATTTCCCACTACAACTTCTAAAAGAGGTCTTGGCAACGGAACCAGGATGTAGTCATTTTTACCCCTATCACAAAAGAAAGGAACCCCATGCACACTGGCTATCACCCAGCGGATTCTGGGTGCTCACTTGAGGCATGTGTGGGTACTGAGTCTCTCTTTTATGTGAGTTAATTAGGAAACATCATCTATGATTTGTGTCTAAGAGATTTAAAGAGTATTTATGACATATAAGAACCATATAGCTTAGAACGGCCTCTAGATCCTTGCAGCCATTCTAGACAGATAGTACTTAATAGACTATATGACTTGTATCATAACAAAAATAAGTATACAAACATTCAAACCTAGTACAAAACATAAATGAAGAGAACTTATGAAAATGATGTATGCATCAGAATCATTGATATTCATATATATATAAACTGGTAACCTCATTACATCATGGACCCATTTATAGAATGTCACAGAGAAGTAGACCACGGTCATGCATTACAACTAGACTAATGTAGCTAGGCTAACAAAAAGAAAATTTACAATCCTAATACCTAATACATCCTTTCCCAAGTACAATTACCCACTAATAGAGTTCTTGCAATATTTTTGCAGAGCTTCGCTCATTCTCTAGTTCTCTCTCCCCCCTTTTTTTTACTCTACAGGTGCTTATATTTATAGCCTTTCTAGACTACCAACTCATCCTCAAGCACCCTCAGATCTGATGCCAACTATCTGAATGTGGTCCTCCATGTGATAATGCTCCTCCATGCCTAAGCTTTCCACTTTATACCATGATGTGCTTCTAGAAGCTTCTACCGCATGCCTGCTCCTTCCTGGGCCAACTTGTCACCAGGATGACACCTTATCCATGCATATTCTGGTCATGATTTTCACGTGTTCTACACCAAACATCCAATTTGACTAAGTCTCGAACCCTTGATTATGTCCACACATGTCGCGTGCGCCACGAGCTTCCTTAAACCCTTATCTTAGACCCTGCCCTATGTACCTTTCCTTAATTGGGACCTTGCGCGCCACGTTCCTTTTGTACTTAGTCAATATTTTAGGGGCTCAACAATTCGTATGTTACAAGGATGATTAAATAAGATTCGTACGATGGACATATGTTGAATAGGTGCGATTAGGTTCAATATTAAATGACATGATAAGGGATAAATGGAGAAATGAGGATATAATGCAATTTTTTGATCATGCACGAAGATGTATACAGTATAAGAGTATCATTATTTTAATATAGCATATGACAAGATGCACTATGATTTGAGAGATGATGATGGCCATGTTGTAATTTGTAGGTAAAAAAAGAGCGTAGGATAAAAATAAATGTGATAGAGAAGATTAATATTCCCCCATAATATGTGTAGACAAGAGACAAGATATGCTATATAAAATATGAGAGGAAAATGAATAACATAGAATAGAGAACATGTGGATATAAAAAATCAAGACACCTCAACGATATATGCATAAACAAGATACCCATTATGATTTATTAAGTATTAAAGAATAGTATGTTGAGAAGTTGTTATTAATTTCAAGTTGGTCAAGGTGAGTTTAGAGTGGTGTCATTGATATCAGATTGATAGTGTTATGCATGGTTGATGTCAGATTGGATATTGTTCCTTGTTAATACCAGAGAGTGATGTGGAGAGTTTTTGTGAGTTGTAATTGATAACAAATGATTTCAAATGATGTCTAATGATGATGTCAAGGTCTATATTATGGATTTCATTTGTTTTTAATCTCATTTGGAGTACATAGAAATAGGTATAAAGGTCTATTCCTAACATGAAGACCAAACAAGATGAAGAAAAAATAGCATATTTTTGAAATATTATTGAAGGATAAAGCTTAAAAGTTTGTTGGAAGTTTGTTCAATTTTATTTGGAGTCTAGCCAGAACAATTTAGATTCTAATCGAAGTGCTTTACAATTATTTTCTATTACTTCGGTGTCTGTCTAGAGTATATTATAATGCTTTAGATTCTGTCTGAAGTTTTTCCTACTTGCTTCAGATTCGATGGTTTTCATTGATCTAGGACCAGCGGTTTGAACCAACTGTTGTAATACATTTATAAGTTTTATGGATCAGTTTTTGTGATCATGTTTGGCCAACCTTTAAAGGATTTGAAAGCATATTTGTGATTTTATTTTTCCTAGTCGACAGTTTCTATTTTTGGAACTAAAATGTTCCATATGTTCTATTTTCTTGCCAACCTAGATGCTTTGCTAGAGAAAATGGAGATGCAAAGAGGAAATTGCAAACTACTAAGAAGAAGAGAAAGATAAAACTCAAGTAGATGGAGATTTAAATGGCATAATTTTGTCATGACAGTTCCAAAAAATCCTATGGTGTGATTATCCTATGTTTTTCATATGTTCTTTGAGCTTTTGTATGTCCAACCTAAGTGGTCTTAGGTGTATTTGACTGACCTAGTTAATGTTTGATCTTAATACATGTATATAAAGGCTTATTTGAGAATCTTGTGTGGGTAATGAAAAATATTGAGCAAATGGCTGCATGTAAGGGAAGAATAAGGTCTTATAGACCTCATGAAAAGGTGTGTGTTAGAACATGATCGAGTTATAAGGGCTAGAGAGATATTTATGAGCTTATAATAACCATGAATAATTTTTCCTTCTTGAAAATATGAAGTTTTCTTGATGTGAAAGGTAGTTTTTCTATGAACATGAGAAGGTGAAGAAGAAGTTGAGCAAGTGATAAAACAAGGCAGTTTGAAGAGTCTTCATGAGAAATAGAGAAAGGGCATGAAGATAATTTGATGTTTGAGGATCAAAGTGTGTGATAACATCTTGAGAGCATGTTGAGGTGACTGATACATCATAGATTGAGAGAAAACCAATAAGAAGAAGAGAAAAAGTGAGAAGAATTGAAAATAAGTCCATCATTTGTTGAGATAACAACAAGAAGAGGCAGAAAAAATTATTAGGTGGTTGATTTGGTGCTTCACTAAAAACCTAGGGGGTTGGTGCCTCCTTACAAGTGGTTTCTTTATAAAGTCACATTGGTTCCTGATAAATTAGGTGGTTGGTGCCTCTTTGCAATTTGGTGCTTACTTACGTCTATTTGGTGCTAGATAAATTAGGGGTTGGTGTTCCTTGTGGAGTTGATGCTTCGCTAAAACTTGAATTTTTTATATATAAGTAAAGTTCAGTGGGTTTTCTTCCATTTGATGGTTTCCCACCCAAAAAATGCGTTCAAGTGTTCTATCTAATTTCATACTCATGTGCATGGCTGTTATGTTGTTTTGATGATTTGATATTGCTTATACAATGATGGTTTACTGAATGGTTCATACAAGTTAAGTAAAAGTAAATATAACTAAAGTTAAAGTTTTTTAATAAACTGATTCACCCCCCATCTCAGTGACTTTTCTTCCAACATAATAGGTTTTCTTTGATTATAACTTTTGTAATGGGTGTAACAGATGAACAATCAATTGTACCATGTTATTTGCTAACCAATTTCAGCTTCCTATTGCTATAGAGGTTAAATATGTCACCTTAAGAGTGAGATGAAAAGTAAATATGTGGGGATTGATTAGATTTGATAAATATTATGTGTGGGAAATCTTGTATCATGGATGATCATCAGAGATCGTCATTTTATAATCAATTATTAGTTACTTATTAATAAATTTTTTTGATTCATGTGACTAGGAATGTACAATATCATGAGATACAAAATATGATATGGTAAGCATGAACATGTTTATTGATGTGGAGGGAATATGATATAATGCTTGTAGGTACATCAAGAATCAAGGAAGGACATGAAAGCATGTGAGACCAACATGGATAAAACTAGTGATGTGAATAAAATATTATAAATTACCAAGTGACATACTAGCCCTTCATTCCATCGATATTTGGTGTGTGTTTATGTGAATAGATTACTTCTTGAATAAAAACCATTAAGAAGCAATAGATGTGTACATGATAACCAATGTGTGGGTGTGTAGTGTAAATGGAAGTTAAGGATGGAAAGTAATGAAAGATAATTTTAATCCATGCATTTCTTTCTTGCTAGCCAAGCATCCATATCCTTGACAAAGATACATTTGATTCTAGTTGCAACATTGCTCTACTACCATTCAGGCATCTATAGCCCCTATATAGATACTGGAAAGACCCTTATGAGAGAGAGTGTGATATTACATTTGAGATTGCTAATATTTTTTTCTTTGATGATTTTGTTCTCTTTTGACATGATATTCATCTCTATCAGGGGTTTAGAACCACTATAGCTTGATGAAGGAGATGTAAGTGAAAATAGAGACTCCATTAGCTATCATGTGACAAATAAGGCCTTCTATTTTTTACAACAAGGTTTTACATATATGTATAGTGTGTGGATATCTTAGAAGATGACTTCATCCTTTAATCTACCAAATAATGAATATCATACTCAAAAGGAAATATTTAACCATGTGGAGATGAATGTGAATGTGTCCAAATAGAGTGTAAACTTCCTATAGGCATTGAGATAGCTATATATAAGTGTGGAAGTGATGGAAATTTTATTATGGATGAGTGGAAATATACATTGGATGCAAATGGAATTGGTAATGCACATGGATATTCACTTGACTCTTTTTTAATATCATTTTTTAACTTTTTTGTCTTTTAGAAGATTATATTGTTTTTGTGATTTTGAAAGTTCAATACATTTGTTTTGGTAATTCTATTATTCAGAAATTTAATGTTTTTGTTAGGATTTTAAGGTATAAAAAATCTATAAATGCATGACATTTAACGACTCCAATTATTAATTTCCATTCATATTAGACGATTTGTAAGCTCCAGGTCCATACTTTTGGGTGATAAAGTAGGGTCCAAACTAGTTGGGAGAAAACTTATCTGTTGGTTAGGTGTTTGCGATGAATTTTGTTGATTTTATTTAAGTACAAGATCACCTAACTCAAATTCACAATAAAAAACTTTTTGTGGTAATATATTTATACGCGATCACGATACACTTGGAGATGATCAAGAGCATTGACATGAATTTCACCAAGTAGGTCAAGTTGTGCAAGGTGCTCATGATGATAGTCACCATCAGTGATGCACTCATGAAGAGTGACTCATAAAGATGGGATCTTAAGCTCAAGGGGCATAACAAAATCATCCCCATCTATGAGTGAAAAAGGTTTGGCCCCTGTAGCCATGTGAATACTAGTTTGATACATCAAAAGGGCATAAGGTAATTATATGTGCCAATATCTATGGGAAGCATTGATAAATTTTTAGAGGATTTTCTTAATGATTTTGTTGGAAGCCTCTATTTTCCCATTAACGTGTGGATAGTATGGCATGGAAAAAATACGTTGAATTTTTTACTTCTCATCAAGTACTTTGACATAATTGTTATTAATGAGCTATTGTTGTTTGAAATGATATTTTTTGGGAATGAAATAGTTAAAAATGATGTGTTGCACAATGAATTTGACACTTTGTGGACCTGTGGTGAATAAAATTGGTGCGGCCTCAACCCACTTTGTAAAGTACTTAGTGGTTGTAATGATAAATGCATGGCCATCAGAAGAAATTGGGGGTGAAATTTCCAATAAGGTCAAGTCCACATTGGGGGAAAGTCCAAATAGACCGAAGAGGATATAATTCTTTGGTGGGATGATGAGATAAATTTGCTAATTTTTTAAATTTCTCACAACGTCTAACATATGTACAAGATTCTTGTTCTAATGAAGGCCAATAATATCCCATATGAAGAATAAGTCATGTAATATCCATACCACTAAAATTACCCCCAAATATTCCATCATGCACTTTGGTGAATGTAATGATGGTATACTAGGGTAATAAGAAAAGTAAGAGTATGTCGTCATAGCCACGATTATAGAGGAGATCACCTATGATTACAAAATGAGTGACATTTTTGATGAAAGATATGAAATCTTTATTTGGTGATGCCAAGTGGTAAAGTATTAAATTTAAAGTATGGAACAAGTTCCTCATACCAAAGAAGAGGTGGTGTGGTCTCTATGTGAAAAATTTCAAGTGTGCTAGTATGATCAAAATATGGTTATGATAGCACACGAATGGGAACATGAAAATTTTCAACATCCTTTTCTAAAGGTATGTAAGATGCTAAGGAATCCATGGTGTCTGCAAATCTATTGGAAGATCGTAAGGTAGACTCAATTTAAAAATGTTCAAAGTGAGCAAGATAAGAATTTTCTAGGGTCTTGTATCATTTTAGAGTGTTGTTACGACATTGGAAGGACCCTATAATTTGATTGACGACAAGTTGTAAGTTACTAACTATACCTAAAATTTTGATCTTGAGTGTAATGGATAGTTGGAGACTGATGATGAGTGCCTCATACTCGGCCATGTTATTTGTACATGGGAAATCAAGATTAAATGATAGAATAATAGAGGCACCTTGGGGTTTGATGAAGACAACACCTACACCACCCCTTAGTAATTTTTGGACCCGTCAAAATATAAATTTGTGTCAAAATTCTTGGCTATATTGGCGTGTTCATATTTTGCAGATATAGTAAAGATGGAATCATTAGAAATATAAAAATTAAGTGGATGAGAATCACTAAGTGGTGCATCAAAAAGTTGATTGGAGATCACTTGTCCCTTGATATATTATTGAGATACAAATTGTAATTCACAATCTGTAAGAAACATGATCCACTTGGATGTGAAACGTTTATGGTACGTTTTTCTCATCATGTAATGTTAGGGGTTTTTATTGGCCACAATATAAGTTGTGTGGATGATAATATGGTGCCAATGCTTTTTCATTGAAAACATGATAGCCAAGAAAATTTTCTCGATGTGTGCATATTTGATCTCCTAGGTGTGTAGTATACGACTCATGTAGTGGATAACAAATTCATGATTGACCACATTGCATTGAGAAAATATACTTCCTAGAGTGAAGTTAGTAGCGGCTAGATATATATTAAATCATCAATTTGGTTGTGGTGGTGAAAATATGGGGGTGTGAGAAGATATTGTTTAATTTTTAGAACATGGTATGAAACTCCTCCCCCATTTAAAGGTAATACCTTTCCTAAGAAGATGATTAAAGGGTCAACATCGATCAAAAAAATGTGCAATGAAGTGCTAAATGGCTTGAATTTTTTCTTAGAGGTTGTTTAATTTTTGGATGTTATGCGGTGAAGGCATGTCCAAGATGTCCTTGATATTAGCTATATCTACCTCAATTCCACAATGCAAGACTATGAATCAAAGCAACTTACCCGATGTAACTCCAAAGATGCACTTTTTGATTTTTAGTAAAATTTAATATTCTAAAAGGCACACAAATATTTTACATAGGAAACTTATATGATCTATGCATAATTTGGATTTTACAAGGAGGTCATCAACATAATCCTCTATGATATTATGGATGTAATCATGTAATAGGTAGGTAATAACATGTTGATATGTGGCACGGACATTTTTGAGTCAAAAGGGCATAACATTATATCAAAATGTAACACCTCTTTGTTACGTTTCTCAACTACGGAATTTTTTAATCAACTCATTAATTGAAGTTAATGCTTTCAATGAATTTAAAACAAAATGATTAAATTCTAGCACACACGAGTTATAAATACCTTAAGTTGTCATACGATGAAATGAGTAACATCATTTATAGACCTTGTTGAATTATATCATCATTTATTAATTATAGTTTACATTATCTTTTATACTTCACTGATTTAAATACCCTGCATTTAAATCCATATGACTTAAATTATTTAAATTTACAACTAACATTTAAATCCAACATAATATAATTACAATTATTCAAATAAAAAATTAGTAAATCATGTGAAATATTATGGGTCAACTAGATCCTACTCAATACCCCATAGAAAAATCTTTCAAGTCAATATACAAAGTATACTAGTAGTTCCCTTCTCAAAATTGATTTACAAGTGTTGTTCTAAGTGTCTACTAGGATTTTAGTCAATCAAATCCCATCATGCATAATAAACTTATGCTAGAACTAGGTGCATCCTGATAGTGTACTACCATACACTACTTCGACAAAAGTTTTAGAGTCATGTATGCCATGCTCAGTTTCATGACAACACATTCATCAATAGAAACATGTCCCTTCACTATATCACTTGATCTAGTTATCATAATTGAATTACTTATTTAGTTAAATTAATTTAAGTCACGTATCCATGTAAAAATTTTGCATCCAATGAGGCGAGTACAAAAATTCCAACTTAGGTTTCCTATCGGGGAGAAATATCTCAGGTAGTGAATTTCGTTGCCACGTGGACTATTTCTTCCCTGTAGCCAACATAATTTGGTATAGAGGAACTAGAATAGCTAGATGGGAAATTTTTTGCTTCATATCACAGCTTAATTCCATGTCTATCATGACATGCATAATAAGTGGGGTTTGAGGGAAAAATATGATAACTGCTATGAGGGGGTATTCACCGAATGACCCGTGTTATTCAATGAGAATCACACTACAACATCCATCTGAGTTTGGCCTACCAAACTCCACATATTAAGTTTGTTATAACTTTTCACGTCATTGACTTTGTTTATGAAAAATTAAATTTTGTTACGCAGCGATGTCCATCTATTAATTATTTGATCCTAAGGTCCATATCTTAGTTTCGAATAATAAAATGTAATCAACTTCCACAAGTGACTTGTGCACATTTCTTAAGCATTGAGTTAATTAGGGTAGAAAGCTACATTAATTACGCAATACCCAATTATTAAATTATGACCTTGTCATTATATTTAGTTAAGTACACAAATGTAAAAATCATCACTGAATGTATACAATCATAAACATCCATAAGGATTACATACTTAGGAATGACTATTAAAATTCCTCAATACACATGGGTCAATCATATGTAATTTCAATTACACATATGCCATTCACTATATGAACTATATTCAATTAATAAATGCATATGTATATTTATAATCCACTAGATCCATTAATAATGCAAACATGCATATATCATTATTTAAATACATCATAATTATTTATTTAATAATACCTTATATTATCCCATATAAGTTTCCAATCATATAATACAATGAGATAAAGAAACCTTACCATTTAATTTTATGATGCAAATCGAGACTTGATTAAATATAGAATACATATTATTCATTTCCTTTTCAAAACAAATAATAACATAAATGGATAATTTATCCTCTCAATAAATTAAGCATTACATCGGTAATTTAGTCAATTACAATTTTCACTATGCAATATAATTCAGCTTCAATCAATCAAATTGAACAACTAAATTCTTTCAACATCATTCACCTTGAAAACTTAAGAGTACTCCATCTGTAAAATTCTAGTAACAGTCAGTTTGAAAGAATTGACATGATAAGACTTATTTCCCCCTTAATATTTTATGCCATTTAATATTTACATAAATGAAAGGCTGCAATAGTTGGAACTACAAGCAACATAGTAACCTGCAAATCATTCAACATCTAAAAAGGACCAATCAATTTGCAATCACCACTTCATATAACATCATTATGTTTTAATTCCTTAATGGAAATTCAAAAACTGACAAGTTAATCAAATAATAATGAGCTCATTTCAACAAGTTATAATCTCTGAAAATGATAACAAATAATACACACATCAATTATTCATAGTATAATTATGCAAGTGGCATATAGTTATCAGAGAACAGAATTTTCTTATAAGCCCACCTATTAACCTTACTAAGGATTTAATTATCCCAAAAAATATAAATTGATAACCAAGCATAAACATATTTATATGTACATATTTAATTCCCATATCAATATAGCATCATATTCAACCAATAAAAAGGTTATTCAAACATTCGAGTACATTAAGTCTCAAACTATTTATGACCACAACATCGATTATTAGAAGATCCCCTGACCAAGTATGTATATATATATATATATATATGATTTCCAAATCATTCAACATATTGGACAAATATTCAGGTAGATATTCAAGTATTCGAGTGCATTAAACCTCAAATCTATTCCATCTTATAGACCTACAATCATGCTAGTCTTAAATCCTTTAACAAGCACATATATGAGTCATGAGTACAAGTTAGGGTTTGAAATTTTAAAGGTAAATTACCATTTACCTTAGACCAACTATAGCCAAAGTTCTTACCACATAATTCCTTTACTAACAAACACTCGACTATTAAAAGATATCATATAATTAACAAAAAGTACTGCACAATGAATCCCAGGTAATTAGAAGTTACCTTTTTACTATCGAATGCTCCATAGTCATGATATTAAATAGGTTGATAACCCACATCAACCCAAAATAATCATAACGTATACCCCAAAAGTAGGTTAAAATGATAAGATCAAACACCCAAAGTCTGAAACTTCATAGTACAGATAATACAAATATTTATATCACAGTCAACAAAAAAACAACCACCAAGCATATTCTCAGTGATAATCTACATAATGTTTATTCGATGGTCCCACGGTAGGTAAAACATTCAAGCTAACAAAATCACATAACCCATTAGCTACAAGTAAGTCAAACTAAACCATGAATTCATAGTTATCAACCAACCAAAGGATACAAACTGGTGCTAACTAGCTCAAAGGCCTTGTGAGCATTCCACATAATAGATAACACCATTGACAAGGTTTGTATTAACCATATGGTTACATTTTACTAGTTCTAATATCGAATCAAACCTATTAAGAAACATTAATAAAATGTGTGTAACTAAAGATAGAGCCCATGAATTCCTTAGTTGATTTCAGAAGAGAATCTCCTTACTGTCAAATGATAGTAGCATACGTACGAGATATATGTTACTATAACATAATTCCATTATCAATAAAGAGGATTGAACCCACACAAAAATAACATCACACGACAGTAAAGAAAATTGTGGTTCAAAAGAGAATCTTCTTGTGGAGTGAGATGACATAATAGGGAACCTAACCAACTTTTAACATCCCATCAGTAGATCACAAATATAACACACTCAAATATAAGGATTAGATACATAAATATAAATGTATATTTATCAACATACACCATAGTTACGAGGATTTGAGTCAAATACAAGCCATAGTATTATAAGTGAATACTTATATGCAAAATACACCCACGAGATCATATCCCATGGTTACAAACCCTTCAGTATCTCTTAGAAGTTCTATTTTATACCCGACGTCGAGTGTTAATAGATAAATTTACATTATTCAAAAGACTAATAATCATACGAGAAAACCCCAAATCTACAATTAAGAGGAACTATTGTAGAGATTCATCCACACAAATAATAAATAGAACAAACTATTAGGGAAGAAATAGGGTGTATCATTCCTATGAATGGAGGCACGATTTCTTCTTCTCCCATTTCCAATATTCCTCTACAAGCCAAAACTTGGAGTCAATTCCACAACTAAACCCCATAAATAATCTCCTTTCCCTTATGTAGATAACAATTTATCGCCATTTCTTAAAATATGTTTCAACTGGAAGTTGCATAATGCATGCAACAACTTGCAAGAACAAAAAACTTACATGAAGATAGGGGATACCTCATACATTCAAATCTTCATAGCTCAATAAACAATCGAATGAAACAAAAAAACCACACACAACTCAAATTTATCTAACTACCTCTCTCATGCCCCAAAATTTGTGGGTGATGTTAAATGTAATTTAATGCTTGAGAGTACAACATATAATTTCCTCCAAAATCCTAACTTAAACCCCCCTCATATAAATTTAACAACTCACTAAACCCATGAATAAATATCTACCAATTAAAACAACAATGTCTCCAACTTAGCCCTACTTGCATGGTCGATGGTGGTTCTTCCAATGACATTAATATTTTCCAGATGGGTATACGTCACGTAGGGTGGTGGCCACATGCCTATCAATTCAGTTTTGATCATGATGGGTTTGATTACCACTTTTAGCCTAACTTGCCTTATATTTTCCTGGGATACCCATGTCCCATAACTTATAAGGTTTAGATCTAAGGAGCTTGTCCTTAGCCTAATATGTTAGCTTTAAAACATAACTTAGTTCAAAACTTAGGCACCCCTTTTTTTATAACCATAGACATATTGCCAACATTACTATAGTTACAATTTTATTCCTTAGACATATAATTCAGGCCTGAAGTAATATTAGTATGGTCCTCATATGTTGCTCACTTAGATCCATTCTCATACCGGTGTAGGTATTCAATATAAGTGACTTGGACCATCAGATATAACAACATGATGTGGTGTTATACTAATGTAGGCTAGAACTTAATAACCTCCAACTAGGTTTATTAACATAGTTGCGTTGTAAAGACATTTTTATCATTAGGGCAATGCTTCCAGAGTAGGATCATAATTCATTATCTATATCATTCAATAATATGCCATGAGGTCAATATAAGACCTCATAATAATCATCCATAATGTGATATAAAATTGATTATATATATATATATATATATATATATATATTTCATAATGAAATTTAAATAATACCTTGATCATTAATTACTTATGTACATCAAACACTAAATAAACCAATTAACAAATTATCCCTTTGTAGCACAAATGACTTTGCAAGATGTGACAGTTGATATGTGGTACCGACATTTTTGAGTCAAAAAGGCATAACATTATATCAAAAGGTCCCCCAAGGTGTGGTAAAAGTAGTTTTATGTTGGTATTCTGTTGATATTTTGATTTGATTATAGCTCAAGAAACCATCCATGAAAGAGACCATTTCATGATTGATGGTATTTTCAATGATTGTATTGATATTAGGTAAGGGAAAGCCATCTTTAGGGAAATCCTTATTAACATCTCTACAGTCGGTGCAAATACATACACCCCTTATTTTATTTCCCACAGGAACAATGTTGGATACCCATTCTAAATAAATAATTGGATGTATAATATCCACATCAAGGAATATTTGTAGTTCATCTTTAACTAGTAATGTAACATGTAGATGCATTTTCATAGATTTTGTTTGACATGTTTCACATCAAGTCAAAACACTAGGTTATGGAAAATTGTATCAGAATCCATTACTAGTATATCAGTGTGTAGACACCAAAATTGGGTCACACTCCCTTTGGTCTCCTTTCGAATAACCAACTTAAAGAAATTCACCTAACCATGACCCTTATCCCCCACATTAATATTAATTTAATTATTTACAATTAAATCAATACCCATCCTCACCCAATTAATAATTTAATTACTTTAATTAAATTGATAGACACCTCACCATAGACTTATTCATAGCATGTTTCCATAAATGAATAAGACTTGGTTCAACCCTAAAAATAAATGCCTATTATTCCTCTATCCACCTTCCCTCTCATAAAAACATAACGTCCATTTTGATCCGTGGATAAATGGATAGACCTACCTCAAATGATTGTAAGATATGTTATTTTTAGCAAGACCAAGGAATCCCACCTTAACCGATGCCATTTATTCACTTTGGAAAACTTGTTTGTGGGTTAGCAGATTCTGAGATTGAAGAGAATAGAAGAGAGCTGCATGCAAGCAAAACCAGAGTCTTTTCACACCTACAAACATCCATAGCCAATACTAGGACATATCCAAAGGTATTGTACTCATGATAACATTCTGAGAAGCACTATTATGGCACCAAGATCCATCCCACCAATCAATCATCATCACCACATAGTCATTGAACCTGCAATACCAGTAAGTACATTTATCACCTATGTTATTTTAGCCTTTCCCTGTTTCAAAGGTTTCTGTCACATTTCTTGTTGTTTCCTACTTGCATTCCCTTTTCCCCACTATTCCTCTTTTTGTAAACCCTACCATTCCTCCACCCACAACATAAAACCACTTATACCCGACCTCTACACATTTCTGAGTGTTCCTAAGATCCCCATATACCTCGTTATGCCCTCTGTCATCTCTGCCTAACCTCAGATCAAACCCTATTAACAAATATTATTGAGCCTTATCAGCCCGCCTCTATCGACGTCAATTATCCATAACCATCGTCGGTTCTACCTAACCATGATCAGTCATACCTTGATCAACTCCAATCTCTATGTCTTCTAGCACTGTGTAAACCAGCAACCATATACCAACCAAGACAACCCAAATACCTTACCTAACCCTACCAAGACCCTGTCTGTGACTTGTAGACCACCTGAACAACCTACAACCTGATCTAAATACCTTGAATCATATATATTTTTAGTATTTAATTAGATCGACATTGATAGTGATTTGATGTACCCAAATCAAAATACTAGCACTAGATTCGTTTATTTACATATTTCATTTATTTCATAATTTGTTTTATAAAAATAATGGGTTGATAGTCTTCTAGGAAGTATCACACTTCTTGGATCTAGCATATGCTAGGCAGTCCACTATCATATATCATTTAACTCTTCTTTAGTGGTATTTTTTTCTATTTCAGGTAGTTCCTCCTAGCCAAAAGGAATCTCACATAGTCAGCATCAAATCAAGAATTCAGAACGTGCGCATCAACCTCTAAACCAACACAACAGGTATTCCTCCTCAGCTCATAACACTATCTATTTCATCACATTCAGAAAATGTACAAAAAATGGTGAAACATTTTGGCACGCCCGATGGGACCCATCAGGGTTCCTTGCATTTTCTTCATTCCTAGGTAAAATTGTGTGTTTTTTTCCCTTCAAAAATCTTACACAATAATTTTTCTTCTCTATAATCATTCTTCCTTTTTTTATTCTCTAAAAACAATCATATTTTTGGTGATTTAAAGGGAACACATTCTTCTTTTTTTTTTTTCATTGCATTAGTGAAAGAGCATGTTCTTACCTATTCACCATTTGCTTCATCAAACATAATTTGTTGATTTGGGCTTAAAATCAGTTGCATTTCATCCTTGTATGCTACATTTAGCTCACATTAAAATGAGGGAAACCTATATGTTAGAATTCATGCCCAGCTAATGGTTGACACAAAGAATTGTAGAAAAACACATTCTCTCTCTCTCTGTCTTAACAAATTTCACAAAATCTAAATATACACATTTTCTTAAACAACATCTTACCTGTGAACACCTATTAATGATCACATGATTAAACAATTGACAGGTACTCCCCATATGGTTATCTCTGTCCAATACCCCATCAGAGAGCACCCCCCGCCATAACATAATCCAAAACCTCACCTTTTAGATATCCTTCTTCGTAGGATGCCTTCCCAACCAAAAATTCTATTATGAATTCACATGGTCAGTTCTAAATAGCATAAGCTAAAAAAAAATAAGAAAATCACTCTTAGGATCATGATTTTCTTAGTTTTTCTTCTTAACTTATGTTTTAAGGTGTGAGACTACGGATCTACATTATTCTTCTTCTTTTCACACACCACCATCGTAGTTAGAGTATTCTGACTTTTTCTGAGTGTGTCAGGACCCCATCTTTCATTCTCATATTTCTGAGTTTGACTCTTCACTTGATTTAAATTCACAAAACCTAATTTATTCACTATTCTTTCATTTCACAGTAACCGGTGTTGGTCTAGTGACCATCATCGGTTCACATTTGACCATTTTCGGTTAAGCCTAACAGGTGTCAGCTTTAGATTTCTAGTTATCTTTTCTGGAATAGCCTTCATCACTCCTATTCTTTTTTTGGCCCTTAGGGCATCATCTTACTCCCCCTATTGATATTTCTATGATAACAAAGTTTCCCCATTTACATATTCATTAGTCCTATTTCACTTCTTAAAAATGGTGTTTTTCTACAGTGACCGACATCAGTTTCCCATTAACCATCACCAGTCATTCTAACCAACGTCGATGTCTGGTTTGGTTTTCAAAATTCAAACCTTGACCAAATTCACCCTCCCAGCCTCATTTTTTCTTTGTTCTTGTTGATTTCTACGTCATTTAGAGGATACAATCTTTCGAGGTCAACACTTATTCACATGGTGTTGAATCGTAGCCAAACTAACGCTCTTATATTCCATGCCTATTGTCAACAACTCCCACCTAGTCCCTCACCACCTTTTATCCTGACACCCATGGATCCAACCTTACCTACCACCATTGCTATAGGCAATGAGGAGTTCACACGACTCCTCAATCAGAATCTTGCAACCTTACAATTCTACCTTTCCCACTCTTCCACTTAGTATTCCTTAAGTCAATTGATATATGGAATGCCTGTATCTATCTCTCCTGCCCTTATCCCCACTTCTACATCAACCCCTACTAGTTCGGTGTTACCTTCACCTACTTTACCCCCAGTGGTTTTACAGCTAGGCCCCACACCCACTATGACCACTACATCTACAACATCACTCACACACGTAGCATTTTTTGTTCCTTCATTGACCACCCAAAGCATAATCTAATCCACACCCATTATCTCAAAGACAAAAATTGCAACACAACCACCCGTGGTATCAATGACCCCTACTCCTTTCTAGAATCTTGTCCTCTCCATCCCACAGTCTTTACCCCCAATCACTACTAGAGTCACTATAACTACCCCACCTATATATACATATTATCAAAACCCCCCTACCTCATCCGTCATTCATTCTGGATCTCTATGTTGGTTCCCTATTCTCAACCTTCCTATTCGACATCACCATACACTAGAATGCCACCCACATCACATTTTCAGCACAAGCCCTCTTATGCCACAGGAGGCACCCCTCTATCACAACCTACCAATGACCTCATCAAAATAATTATGGAAAGGATGCAAACACTAGAAGCATTGATTTACGGCTCACACAATTCTCTCACCTACTATGAAATCTGTAATGATCCCATTCATCCATCCATTCCTATTCATTCATACCCTATACATTGGGAAATGTAAAAATTCAATCACTTCAATAGTAAAGAAGATCCACAACAACATTTTTGGTCTTTCTAACATGGGTGTTACTTGATCGCTCAAGATGACACTTTACTCTTGTAGACCTTCTCGATGTCCTTGACAGGACTTGCATTAGATTGGCACAGTGGGCTACCTAGAAATTCCATCTACTCATTTAATCAAGTATCTAAGGCCTTCTTAGACCACTTCTCAATCAACATTTTTAAGGAAGACACCATGACTGATCTTTACTCCACATGACTGTATGATGACGAGTCTATCGTTGACTTTGTCGCTCGTTGTAAAATCCTAATTAACTAGCTCACATTTCAGTTACCTCAAACTGAGCTCGTAGAGTTGTTTACTCGAGCTTGTGCTAGACACATATTTCCAACCCTGTAGGTGCTGACCTTCCGCACCTTTGAGGAGGCATTCACCATGGCATGAAAATTGGAGATTCATGCTATCAAAGAAAATAAAATTCAGCTACGTAGCAAGAACACCATGTTTAAATCAAATGATACTTCTTCATCTTTAGAACCCCAAAACAACCATTCGAAACCTAAAGGATCCACCAATGCTATGGTTCTCAAGGATGGAGCTTCTCACCCATCAAACCAAGCTAAACCTTCTGCTACTCTCTTACCCATCCAAACTTTCTAGTTTAGATGAGAACAATGAAAGTACACCCCAATAGGAGAACCATATTCTTTTGTGTTGGAAAATCTTATTAAGGCTGGTGTCATTACCCTTCCACCTATAAAACCACACAATAGTTTTGACCCCGATTTCCCCACACCCTCAAGTTATAAAGAACATGACTTTTGCAACAATCATCATGTTAAAGGTCATAGCAACGACAATTGCATCATCTTCAAGAATATCATCCAAGAAATCTTAGACAATAGAGAGCTAGTATTTGATAACCTAAATACACACACTAACCAAAACCTACATATCTTCAAAAAACCATTCCCTAATCATGCCCCATACTCCAACCAAACTGGTGATACTTCAACCAATGATAGCAATGTCCATGAGGTCTATGCTATTTTTGATGACATACCAATTACTTCCCAATTTCCTCGTGTTCCTTCCATAGATGAAATCCTAGCCCAAGATCCCCTACTTAAGTAGGAACCTATTTCATCTACTCCCCCCATAAAGGAACCCCCTTCATTTTCTCCTTCATCTGTGGAAGAGCACATAATTAGCACTCCACCTCTAGCCCCTCAAATTACCAAGTAGTTCATCAACAACACCTCTCTTACTCACAGGGGACACATGTCCACTCCCCACACCATCACAAGGAGAGTCCACCTCATCTGGCCCATCATCCCCTCTACCCATAGAGGATCCAGTAGAAACACCATTGCCTTTAGATGACCATTCTCTATCAGACCTCTAAGATCCTACTGATCTGTTTTTAGATCTCTTACCCACTGAGTCTGAAGCTAGCCATTTCACTATTTCTCAAACACATTTTACAGGGATTTTTACTCAATTCACATTGGCCCCACTTACAACAATATGATTTTCACGCTTGGCCGATCACCTAGATTATGTGGATAGAGCCTTACTTTGGGGATGTCTTCTACTTCCTGCTTCAACCTAAATGTAGTTGTCACTCACCGACACCTCCAAAATCTATCCAAAATTTTTTCAAGCGGTCAAACAAAACACAACCATGACTATTGGAACACCTTCCATATCATTAACCATAATCCAACACACACCTCTTCCCATAACCAAACATAAACCTCTATCCACAACCCAACACACACCTCTACCCAAAACCCAACACACACCTCTACCCACATCCAAACACACCTATACCCAAACACCTACCCATGCCTATATCATCTCCCTTACCTAAACCCATCACTACCTTAGGGGTCGTGCTGAACATAGAACCTTACTCACCCACCCATCATATTAGATTTAGCCACATCTTCTCAGACCAATGCTAAACTTATTTCTGGCCCCTAAAAGGAAGACCCAACCTCCTAGGCCTCATACACCAACCCTCACCTACCACACTATTGTCACCTTCACCTCTTCCATCCATTCCTAGGACCTCACCCCTCAACATTGGCCAAGAAACCTTCTTCCACTGATAAAATGAGAATGCAGTAGCTCACCTCCTCAACAAGGACCTCTAATATACTCAATCAATCCACATAACCCCCACTATCACCCGTGATCTTCTTACCACCCATACCACCGCTACCTTCCATAACTTATTCACTACCCATAACACTCTCTTCTCTTCTACTCAAACCTTCTACCCAACCTCTCCCAACCACCTCCACCATAACTCGGTTGCTCCCATGGGTAACCCATCCTCTTTCACCATCTAATTTTCCCTCTACCTCCTGTATATTCCCGTCATCACCTTTACCCAAGAAGGTGTAACCCAAAGCTACGAATCTGCTACCCTCCCAATAAGGTATTCAAACAAACTAAACCTTCCATCACCAACTCTTCTACCCCACCTTTACCCAAACAGATGCCCACAAGACCTAAGACCACTCCACTATATCAAAATAGTGGGCCAACCCATTCCCTCCTCCCATAAAGCCTCTTCCTTCTAAAATTAGACAACACCTATACCCAAACCCATGCTCCCCTCCCATTGCGATCTGTTAGCAGGGTCCTAAACTAATATTTTAACCAATGTCTTATAGACTTCTGTCATCACATTACCACCACTTTGACTTTATGATCCTCTCAAACCCAAACCAAAAGGTTTTGATGAGACCAAGATTTGTGCCTATCATCATGTACCACGACATGATGTTGAAAATTTTAAGGCCTTGAAAATCATGTTCTTATCCAAGTTTTTCCTCTTGAGCACAATTTCGATCGATGACGATCTTTTGGATGAGTATCCCATTCCACCTTCACCAATCTCCCCAAATTTCTATTCCATTACCTACTCAGCAACCAGTATCTCCAACCCCACAACTCTTTTATCCACCCCCAAAATTCAAAATTAACATGGTCCACATTGCTAGTCGAGCTCAAAAAGACAAGGGTAAAGAAAAGGAAGCTAGCCAGTCAACCAACCCTATACCTAACATACCATCTTCAACCACACCCAAAGTCACCATTCAAGGGTCTCTACGGGTATCCTATTTGCTGATGGGGCCACACATCGCACAATGCTAATAACAATTACACCAATCCTACCATCAAAATTTCCTTATATGACCTCATCAAAACATTTGAGTAACATCGTCAAGCCCTCATGTAGATCCTTCAATCTGTTGACATCTTAACCAAATGACCCCACATGCCTATAGCCTCCATCATTACCCCTCGTCATGTAGCCTCTCTCACTAAGTTGTCACCTTCCTCTATACCTCCACCTACTTGCCAAGTAGCCTCCCTCAGCTTTTTGGATGAAGAGATCACTCCCTTCCAGTCCGATGAACCCCGATCCCACTCTTTTCATCTCCATCCATTTATCGATAATATATGCATACAACATGTTATGATTTATGGTGGTGTTAGTATTAACATCTTCTCTTCCCATGTGTATAACCAAATGTGCATACTTGCCAATTACATGCATGGTAACCTAGTTATGTCGCACTCCTTTAATGATGTCATGACCTCTACCCTAGGTACCATCATTCTCCATGTCTACGTACAGGTCCTTGCACTATCCCAGAACATATTCTACGTCCTATAAGGAGTAGTTCTAATATAAATTGTTGCTCAGAAAAACCTTGGATCCAGGCTATGGGTTGTGTCCCTTCGACTTTACACCACTACCTCAAATTTGAACACGAGGGACATAACTACACCATTCCGGTTGATCCAATCTACCTTTCAAGACTTGTAATATGTTGTATCTAGCCCAATGATGTAATTTTCCCAGTAAAGGCATCTGTCATTATCCCTAATTCACCTTCATCCTACAAGCCCCTCCCCCAAGACTACCACTACCTCTCACACATTTAACCCTACTATCCCTACCACCGTCATAGCCTCTACCACTAACTCACATGCTTCCCCATCATCTAAAGAGTTATCTATCCCTGCTACCCACATATCAACCACTGATCATTTAGAGGGTGTTCTTTCAATGCCTCGCTCTAGGGGAGTACCACCTATACAACATCGAACCGTTCCTCACTCCGTAATTGTATGGAAACTTGCATTAACACCCTGGTTATAACTACCTCGTAGGTGACGATTTTCCTTATGGTCCTCCCCACCTTCACACTAATGTAATGTATGGGGGACTTGATATTTCCACTTATAAACCCAAACCTCCATCCCAAACACAACCATTTTCATCCAACATAAACTCCATCACTAACCACCACTTCGTTCACACTTTCCTTCACCAGTGCACGTGGAAAGGATTTAGCTTTGGATTTTATGAACAAGGTCTGCCACACCATTCATCTCCTATACCACCCATAAATACAATGGACTGTACAAGCATTGGTTTTGACGCACCACTTCCCAAGAAGGCTTCATGTCGACCTCATTCAGAAAGATAAAACCCTCTCCACCTCATTCACCCATTTCACGATCTTCACCCACAGATTCCATAGATCCTGAATCTATTCCTCCTAAATTTTTTTGTCCTAAACACAATTTCCCTAGGACCTCTGACCTATCAATGTGATGGCGAGGATCCCTCTTCTCTCCCATTCATGTATCCTAACATGGTCAATGGTGATACACCTTCTATTAATGTTGTTCAATGTCAGGATGATGAATCCATCCTCACTTACCTTGGTGTGGAATATTCTTATATTCATTGGTTGTTACCTTCTTAGACACAAACCATGTTGAATGAATCGACCATTGAAATCAACATTAACACTAAGGATGACCCACACATTCTAAAGATAGGCTAATCTTTGGATGCTACTAGACAAGAAGCTTTTACCTCTTTCCTTTGGAACCATAGCAACACTTTTTCTTAGTCAAATGTCGATATGCCTGGTATTGAACCAAAAATCATTGTCCACAATATCGTAACCATTCCTGCTGCTAAACCCATCAAACAAAAGCTACGGAAAATGCATCTTCGCATTGCCCTTCTGGTCAAAGAAGAGCTTCAGTTCCTTCTCTTAGTTTCCTTCATCCTACCCATTGACTATCCCCATTGTATTTCTAACATCATTCCTATCAAAAAGTTGACAGGGGGACTCTCCATTTGTATGGAATTCCATGACCTCAACCTAGCTTGTCCCAAAGATGAATTTCCCCTACCAGGAATTGACCAACTAGTTGATCTCACCACCAGGCATGAAATGTTATCACTCATGGATGGCTTCTTAGGTTACAGTTAAATATTACTAGCTCCAGAGGATCAACACAAGATTTCCTTCATCACCCCTTATGGGACCTTATACTATCGAGTCATGCCTTTTGGTCTTAAAAATGTTATTGCTACATATCAGTGAGTCATGACTTATATATTTCATGACATAATGCATCACATATTGGAAGATTATGTAGATGACCTTCTCACCAAATTCAAACATCAGGCCAAACACTTGACATTCCTTAAGGTCATCTTTGACCACCTCATCAAGTATTGTGTTCATCTTCAACCAAAGAAGTGTGTCTTACAGGTGCTACTTACCAGTGCACCATGACTTAAATATTCCATGACATCATGCATCACATATTGGAATATTACATAGATGATCTTCTTGCCAAATCCAAACATCGAATTGAACACCTAACCATCCTTAAGGTCATCTTTGACTGCCTCATCATGTATTGTGTTCGTCTTCAACTAAAGAAGTGCATCTTTACGGTACTTTCAGGAAAACTCCTTGGTTTCATTGTTTCTTTTTGTGGCATAGAAGACAATCCCTCTAAGGTAAAGGCTATTCTAGAAATTCCTTCACCTACTAGACTCTGTCAACTTCGAAGCCTACAAGGAAATTTGCAATCCATTCATCACTCACATATTTCTGACGGCTATCAACCATTTCATCATCTTCTCAAGAAGGAGGTTTCATTCAAATGGGATGAGTAATGCCATAAATCCTTTGAAGCCTTAAAAAAATACCTCCTTCAACCACCAGTTCTCATTCCTCCTAAGGAAGACCAACCTTTTTACCTATATATTTTCACCACTAATGTAACCAAAGATACCCGCTTTGCCTGTTGACTCTAAAATATTTATCACAATAAAAAGGCTATAATCACCCTCTTATTTACCTCATGAGGTCTACTCCGTTAGAACCATTGCACCTAACCCACGTGACCTTTGGTATCAGCAATTTGTAAACTATATTTCCCTTTCCATTCTACCCACTGATCTCACTCGTAATGGAAAATGAGCCTTTCTTAAAAGTGTCTCTCATTATGTCATTATGGGTGGTCTTCTTTATAAGCGTGGCTTTGATGGTATTCTCTTACGATGCCTTACAAGTTATGAAACTCCCTACACCATCAAGGAATTTCATGATGTAATTTACGGAGGCCATTTTAGTGGTTTATCTGTCACAAACACATTCTTCACCTTGGCTACTATTAGCCAACTCTAAACTGCGATTGTTGTGACTATGTCAATCCTTATGTGAAATGCCTGAAACATGCTAATCTCCATCACACACCTAGTCATGTCTTGCATGTCACATGAGACCTTTGCCCTTTCTCTCAATGGGATTTGGATCTTTTCAGTGAGATCAATCCCCATTCTTCACAATGCCACCAATAGATTATAACCACTACTGAATATTATACTAAATGGGTAGAAACCATCCCCCTCATTTCTACAAAAGCCAAGAAAATATGTGAATTCATCAACCATCACATCATTTATCACTTTGGTGTTCCTCATCGCCTCATCACTGATAATGGAAAGAAATTCAAAAACAAAACCCTACGCAAGCTATGCGATGCTTTTGGTATCTAACTCAATTTCTCATCACCTTATTACCCGCAAACCAATGGTCAAGTAGAATTAACTAATAAAACCTTGAAAAAAATTCTTATGAAATTAGTCAATGATACTGGGAAGGATTGGCATATGCACATTCCTTTCTCCTTATGGGCTTATTGGAATAGTATTCACACTTCAACTGCTACCACACCCTTTTCTCTGGTCTACGGTACTGAGGCTGTCTTACCTCTCGAAGTCTAGATTCCATCTCTTTGCATCTCACTACAAGACATGCTCAATGATGATGAATTTTTCCAGGATCATTTGACACAACTTGAGTTATTAGATGAACATCGTCTCAATGCTCTTGACCATCTCCAAATTTACCAAAATGTATCAAACATTCCTATGAAAAACGTGTTCACAAATGAACCTTTCAGGTTAACGACCTTGTCCTAAAGGAAAATCAACATGTAACCAAAGAAGAAAAAAGTAAATGGGGAAAATTTTCTCCTAATTGGCTTGGGCCCTACATTGTTACCCATGTCTATGGATCAGGTTTTTATCGTTTGTCTTCACACGAAGGTAAACCCTAACCTGAGCCCCTCAATACCTTGCATCTTTGACCATTTTTTTTTTGACATCAAGTTCTATATCACTTTATGTCATTTGATCACTTGTCCCTTGAACGTTGTTCACCTTCCATTTTACCCATTTTTTGAGGATCCACGACTAAACAAGAATCATGTGATTACCCATCACCTTTTAACCTTATCTTCAATATGAGTATCATGGCTCTACTCATAGCATGATTATCATGGATACTTTTCATCTTCTTCAAGGTGGAATCCCATGGTCGTTCATCACTCAAAACCACCTCTTTCATAATTAACCTCTGTGTGTTATGGTCTTGTCTTCTAAACAAGAACCTAATCTTCTTAAAGAGTATTGTCCTTGACTTAAACGTCTAAAAACAAATAGGGATGTAACTCCTTGAGTCAAAATTTTAACAAAATATGACTCCCTCAAAAGGAACCTTTCTTCACTGTATTTCCACCGCTATAAATGGACTGCTCCCTTGAAGGACAACTATAAAAATTCATTTCAAACATACAATAAAAATATCTAGAAGCTTCCCTCCTCGATCAACTTCATGAAGAACTCAAGGAGATAATATACTCATCCCGTATAGACTTCCCACATTCATCATTCTATTAAAAATACAAAACAAAAAAAAAACAAATTTTTTTTGAAGAAAATGATGATTTTTTAATCATGGACTTGCCTATTTTTAGATCCTAAGTTTCTTGCTATGAAAAACATGTTTTCGTACACTAAGGTTATGCTAAACCATCTATGTTCACCTCATTTCATTTTTCTCCCTAGTTTTCTCTCTACTCAAGGGGACTTGCTGCAAATGTGACATTTCATGATCATGTGACTTTCTTCACCTTTAGAATAGTCCATTATGCAATGAATTTAGGGTCTTACATTCATAAGCCCATCTTGGGTATGGTAGACTCATTAGGGTTCTTATTAATTAAGTGGATATTTTACCACCTCTTACCATTCACGTTCCTCATTACTTATTGATTATCCTATAGGACCAGATCATCGACACCTATATTTAAAACAACTCAACCATGACTATGACCTACACTCAACCATGCTTATGACCTAAACTCAACCATGCCTATGACTTAAACTCAATCATGCCTATGACCTACACTCAACCATGCATGTGACCTACATTCAATCATGCCTATGACCTACATTCAACCATGCCTAACACCCACCAACCCATTCCTCTACTTCATCATATTCATCCTTAGCTTATGGGAGAACTACATCGACCTGAGGCCCCTTTTCACCGGGGCTATGTAGACAACACTTTGAGGGCATAAGGCCCTTGGAGGTTATCTCAACCACTCTTTACCCTAACCAATTCCCCCTTTCACTTTCCTATTCACATACTTCCTTAGTTAGTTTCCATTTATAGCAATAAATGGAAATTAAACCAAACAAGTATCAATTAATACACATTTTTACCACATCATCAAATCATTCATTTATCACTTTCACAATTCCATTATAGCACATATTTGGAAATTTAAACCATAACCTACATATACATCATCATTTATCTCCACCATACATAAGTCAACCTAACTCCAACATGCCTAAACCGACCTGACTCCATCATGCCTAAACCAACCTAACTCAATCATGCCTAAACTAACCTAAATCCATCATGCCTAAACCAGCTTGACTCCATCATGCCTAAACTAACTTGACTCCATCATGCCTAAACTGACATGACTTCATCATGCCTAAACCGACTTGACTCCATCATACCTAAATTGACCTAACTCCATCATGCCTAAATCGACCTGACTCCATCATGCCTAAACCGACTTGACTCCATCATGCCTAATCCACTTAGTTTCCACCTACATACATATAACAATGAAAATTTTAGAAAACAAGTACACCATCCATGTTATAAATATCATCATCTATAAATCATAAAGTCTATGTATACATACATATGTACACAGATACAAATAAATATAAACATCTCAAATCACTCAGATACATCCTCACCATCTTCGGCACATAGGCCGGTATATGATCCAAAAAACATCTCAAACACTCTAATGTACATCTTCACTCTCTTCGGCACGTAGGCCGGTATATCTCAAAATATAAAAAACAATATGGAGGTACACACAAATATTAGGCATCTCCCTATCAGATATCCTCCATACCTATATCACCTTTCTCCTCCTCCTCCTCTTCTCCTGTGCGGCATACCACTAGCATCTTCCCACCAACCATAGGCCTCCGTCTGACCTCTAATGGCCCCTCACCTAGAGCTAGCCTCCATGCACTGGTAGCCTTACCCTGACCCTATCTCATGGCTCGTCGCCCCTATACTCTCTACATTGTGAGTGCAGGACCTGGTCCTCTCATTCAAAGCCTATTGTACTCTATACTCAGCATAGGATGGGATGTCTATCCCTGCATCCATCAAGTGGCCCTAATAATATCTTTCCTCACCCAAGGCATCCATAAACCTAGCCATAAGTATGGTCTGCGGAGGTGGCATCGGTCTTGGCCCCTATACTAGTCTCCCAGGACCCTGTCCCACTGCTACTTGTAATAAAGGACCCTATCCCTATGCCTATATCTATACCGAGGGACCCTGTCCCACCCCTATCTATAAAATGAGACCCTGTCCCTACACCTGTGTAGGTTTTTGTGCCTATCCCTATGCTTGTGTAGGTGCATGTGCCTATCCTTGGGCCTGTAGGGCCACAATATCTACCTGTGTAGTGGCCAACTGGCCCTGTAGCCCTGTAACCTGTACCTATAATGTGGCCACGTCTACCTGTGACCCCATCAAATACCCCTGTAAACCCATAATCTGGGTCTGTAATGCAACCACCTGTCCCTGTAATGTGTCTCTCTAGATTGTGAGGGTAGCCACTTCTGGCTGCCCTGGTCTGGGTGGTGTTACTCGTAGCTAGGCTACCCACCACCATCTATATGTATCTGTGTAACCGACATCATCTATCTGTCGGTCCACCAGCTGATCCTCCTACCCTGTCGGCATTGTCAGCTATGGTATAGGTATAGGCCTCTCCGCATCATCTCTCCTATACTGAGGGAATGGTGGTGGCACATCATGAGGCAGCCCAAACTTCTGCCAGACTCTATCTACTAGTATCATCTTGTGCTCCTTGGCACGATGCCCCTTTATCCACCTAAGCAGTTGTAGCTAATCCAACTCTATGGCCATACAACTGTATGATGGATATGCCACATACGACCTCTAGATAATGTCTACTCTAAATAAACCCTCTAGTATCCACCTATAGTGAGCCACATCATGTTTATCCCTAGCCCCTCGGTGCACTCCACCAACTAGCACCCAATGCTTATAACCAACCTGGACCCTACCTAGCTCAAATGCATCTAGCTGGGGAAAACCAATTGGCCGCACGCACACAATGTGCTTATAGGCCCAACAGTGAAGAAGGAAAGTGCATCACACGTTAAACCTCCATAGCTACCCGTAGACCCATAGCTCCATGTATAACTATACCAGGTAGGCTACTTCCCATGCAAATAGGGTCCTGTCCTCCATCATATCATGAATAACTCCCATCAGTGCCCATGGGAATCTCCTACCCTCTGCATCTGGCAGTGTAAAACAACACACTACCTCCATAATCAAAATGACTAACTGCATCTCCTCGAGATGGGCTACGTACATCTCTCCATAGCTCAGGCTCGAACTATGGAACCTCATCTCAGTAAGCCCCTCTCCAAATATTGTCAACATCAGCTCCTTTGAGCTCTCTAATTAAATGGAGTACACCTGTGGTCCCAATATTAGTAATCTCAGTATTATGTACACGTCCTCTATGGTGACTATGATCTCACATATCGGAAGATGGAATGTGTTGGTCATGGAATCCCATCTATCTATGAGAGTGACCATTAAACTAGGATCACATGTTATACGCCCATAGTGTCAGATACCAATCAGACCCATGTCAGTCACGTGTCTCCACTCCTCATTGGTCACGTCTCCCTGCATCCTATCCTGCATCCATAACTAATCCCTCTCTTGCATCCAATAAACCATAACATTATTAAAATTTGACCATACCCACATTCACCCTTGACCCCACACCTATAACTATTACCCTACCTATTTTTTTCAAAAATACCTTCCTATCTCAAGCACCACCTTTACTCATCTCCTGGCCCATTTTTCTCTTAATGCCAACCAGCATCAGTTATTCTTAGCTATCATCAATCTCCCAAAACTGGTATCAGTCACCCCATCCGTGACCTGATGTCAGCTGCTTCCCACTGACGTCATCTAACCCTTGACCGATGTTGGTCACTATTGAGGCAAAAATCTACGAAACCCTACCCTGATTTATCTCAAAACTCCCCATTTCTCCCTAACTACACACCCATTCCTACCCAAATCCCCCCTCAACCCCTCCCCCACCCTCATTCACCTACCTACACCTTCCTCCATTCCTATTTCACCCATTTTCTTCCCAAATTCAGATTTAATTTTCCCCCAAAACCCATTTTACCTTAACCTATTTTTTATAAAAAAATCTACCTAACAAATAAGGAATGGGATCGCATCTTACCTCGTCTTGGCATAATATACATGGTGGAATGACTAGCCACTGCAGCGGTGGTCTACCTGAACCCTTTCCCACCTCTACCATGCTAAAATCTACCTTGAATCACCCCCACCCAATCAAATAGCTCTTCCTGATCTTGTGAATCCATCTACCTTGCTTCTCTCACCAATCGGATATCTCCACCTTAGCCAGGTACATTCCCTCACACTATCCTCTTGAAAAGTTCCAAAATTCAACCTGCCTTTGTCATTTTTCTCCAATGATACAATACAACAATGATTTCATAAAATATAGAAATTTTGTTTTATAAACCCAACCCAACCTGATCGATGTCGGTTTTATTTGTGTCCTAGCCAACTGACGTTAGTCACCATATAACTGGCATCATTCCACCCTTATAACTATTTGGGCTTTCTAAGCTACCGTTTTCCAGCCACCATTTGTGCCAATACACCCTTTTATCATCCCAGACACCCATCGAACCATACCTACAAACCCAACCTACCCTTAAATTACCTTTGTTACATCTTAGGAGTAGTTATTTGCCCTATACCTTTGCCTTACCCATGCCGTTACCTATATACCTTGACCTGAACCACTTTTTGTGACCTTTGACCCTTCATGCTCATTGTACCTTATGATGTGGTTACCCATGTTGTTCGGCCTATCAAACTTACCTTTCCTATTACCATGCTTTTTATCCTAACCTAACATTTGGTGTACCAGAACATACCTAAATGTTCCTGCACCTGACCTCTATTGTGTTTTTGCACCATATTCTATACCTTGGATACTAAAATCACTTCAACCCTATTTGGATAGACCTATCGACCTTAGTCAATGTAGAGTTTGAAAGATTCTCAACTTGGTACTGTGTCGCAGTTTCCAACATGTGTGTGCATTCAACTGCCACTACCTTTAACCCTGGCCCATTTACCTGTTTACCCAATTTGACCTTTTACCTTTTCCCAATGCACCCATTGATCTTCATTAACTCACCTCCTCATTTTATCAAACCACTCACTGCTTCTGTCTCTCACCTCATCGGTTCCTATTTTGAGGGGGGTTACCTTCACTTGTGCTTGGGGCAACACCACCCTCACTTACACTTGACACAACCATTTCCTATTTTTGTCAACATCACTTACCAATACAAGCTATGCAATAAAACAGGGAAAAATGTAGACACCAAAATTTGGTTATACTCCCCTTGGTCCCCTTTCGAATAACCAACTTAAACACATTCACCTAAACATGACCCTTATCCCCCACATTAATATTAATTTAATTACTTTAATTAAATGGATGGAAACCTCACCATAGACCTATTCATAGCATGTTTCTATAAACGAATAAAACTTGGTTCAACCCTAGGAATCAAGGCCTAATATTCCTCTAACCACCTTCCCACTCATAAAAATGTAATGTCCATTCTGATCTATGAATAAATGGATAAAAATGGCCAAAATGATTGCAAGATCTGTTATTTTTAGCAAGCCTAGGGAATCACACCTTAACTGATGTCGTTCATCGCGAGACCGATGTCATTCAACCAGGAACCATTGTCGATTACCATTTATTCACTTTTACAACCTTGTTTGTGGGTTGGAAGATTCTGAGTCGAAGAGAAGAGAAGAGAGCTACATGCAAGCATAACCAGAGTATTTTTTCACCTACAGACATTCATAGCCAGCACCAAGACAAATTGAAAGGTATTACACTCATGATTCCATGAAGCACCACTGTGGAACCAAGATCCATCCCACCAATCAATCATCACCACCACATAGCCATTGAACCTGCAACACTAGTAAGTACATTTATCATCTGTGTTATTTTAGCCTTTCCCTGTTTTAAAGGTTTATATCACATTTGTTGTCGTTACCTATTTGCATTCCCTTTTCCCCACTATTCATCTTTTTGTAAACCCTACCATTCCTCCACCCACACCATAAAACCACTTATACCTGACCTCTACACATTTTTTATTGTTCCTAAGATCCCCATATAGCTCATTATGCCCTCTTTCATCTCTTCCTAACCTAAGCTCAAACCTTATTAACAAATATTATTGAGCCTTATCATCCCACCTCTACCGATGCCAGTTACCCATAACCATCATTGGTTCTGCATAACCATGATTGGTCATACCTCGACCGACGCAACCTCTGTTTCTGTCAGCACTGTGTAAACCAACAACCATATACCAACCAAGACAACCCAAAGACCTTACCCAACCCTATCAAGACCCTATCTATGACCTATAAACCACCTAAACAACTTGCAACCTGACCTAAAGACCTTGACCCACATATTTTTTAGTATTTAATTGGATCAATGTTGATATTGATCTGAAGTACCCAAATCAAAATACTAGCACTAGATTCGTTTATGTACGTATTTCAGTTATTTCATAATTTTTTTTATAAAAATAGTGGGTCGAAAGCCTTCTAGGAAGTATCAAACTTCTTGGATCTAGCATATGCTAGGCATTCAACTGTCATATATCATTTAAGTCTTCTTTAGTGGTCTTGTTTTCTATTTCAGGTAGTTCCTCCTAGCCAAAAGTAAGCTCTCGCAGTTAACATTATATTGAGACGTCAGAATGCCCGCATCAACCTCTAAACCAACACAATAGGTATTCCTCCTCAGCCCATAACACTATCTATTTCGTCATATTTATAAATCGTAAAGAAAATGGTGAAACACTATTTATGGACAAGAAAATAGATTTATGAATTCATGTAAGAGTGATGTGTACTTAGCATGTTCCTCATTGAATAAGAATTTTCTGAGGATTACCATGTGAGGCTTCTCAAGTGTACCAATATTAACTTTGATAGTTTCCTTAATGAGTATGTGTCCTTAAAATATTCTCATTATCCCCAAAACATGCCACACCATGGATTTTTGCATCTTGTGTGAGATATTTTTCAGGATCCTTATCCATAGCACACAAGTAGCACAAGATAGCCTCTTCTGAAGTGAAAAGATTGACAGGTATGAGTTTTTCAATAAGATGGTAATCAATGGGGAAACTCTCAACTTGATTAATGGTAATGTTATTTCTCAAGACAAGACTAACTATAGGTATGGGATTATACAATCGATGATGCCATCATAAGGTGTAGGCAACATGTGTGGAATAGGATGGTCAATGGACCAATAAAACATAGTTCCAAACTCATGAAATAGTTAAAAAATTGGAATCTTGTAGCCTCATTAAGGAATATGTGTGAGTGATTTGGTATGAATGAGTAACTAAGGAAAACATGGATGTGTATGATTGGTTCTTTCCACTTAGTTTGGAAACTCATCTCAGTAAAATCCTCATTCATATTTTTAATGTCATCATCAATTTTGTTATATCCTAACCCATTTTAAAAAATATAGCTTGTAGTGAGGGTGAATTAAATTGGAAATGCCTCGTTCAAATTTTCCTAAGCCAAAAACTTTCAACCCTTGATCAAGTAAGAAATTCATAGTGAAGTCTAGTTTAGAAAGGTATGAAATTTCAATAGTACATTGGTATTTTGAGATAAATATTTTGTTAACTGGAGGGGAAGATGTAGTGTCATATCCCCTATACATGAAAAAGGTTTTTTTGGGAGGAATACAAAATGAGATAAAGACCCTTTGATTTGTTTCATGGGATATGGTCTACCCATTTCTTTAACAGTAAGATTTTTTCGTAGAGAGATGGTAAAAAAATGGATCTGATATTCCCCAACACCAATAGATTGTATGTCATTTGCTATAAGAGCCTTATTACAGTTTTTGGATTATTTGGTAGTTACAATTTTACTACTAAATGGACTAGAAATTGAATTTTATGGTGGTGAAGATGATCATGATGGTGAGGTGAAAGGAAGTATGATTACTTCAGGGATCGATGATGATGGTTTTTCATGAGATGATGAAGATGAGGGATATGGATTGTGTGATTTTTGTGGGTCAAATTTTTTTGTCAAAGATGACAGACCAATCATTGTAGGTGTATGAGGGGAAGTCTTAGTTATATATTTGAGATTTAGAGTGACTAGTGTAAAATGAGTGGTGGGAACCAATCGACCAAATGAGAATATGAAATTATTATAATACTTGAATGGTTCTGAATTGGTGGTAATATAATGTGTAATTATGTCTTGTTGGTATTTGAGACATTAGTAGAGAGTGGATGGAATACATTTCATCTCATGAATCCAAGGATGTCCTAATAAGTTGTTATATTGTATTTCTCTTTCTATGAAAAATAGAAGATTATGGAGCATATTTAATACAAGTTTTCCTGGTGATACAATGGTTTGTAACACAGTGTAAGGAACATCATGGAATATGTGTAATTACAAGGCATAGGTTGAAAGATGAGACAATGGTATGTTGAGATGATGCAAGGCCAAAAATAATATAATATTGACGTTACAAAATTTTTCAACCAACACACATTTAAATGTATTAGGTTCAACATTGGAAATGATAAATAGTGGTTAATCACGAGTTTTAATCCCCTTTGTGTTATGATAGGGGATTGAGACTTGATCTCATTGTCTTAAAATTTTTGGGTAAACTTAGTTTACTATAGTAATTATGTATTTTACTATAGGTAATTAGATTGTTACTTAGTTTTTTACAATGGTAAATAGGTTGTGTGATATGGTTATGTTTTAATAACCATTTATTTGGTTTTATTATATGTATGGGATTATTATTGCATAGTTACAACATGCTATTTTTTGTATTATTTCTCCTATGATTTCTGGTTACACCTATGCAACTTTTTTGTTTGTACTTGGTTGTTTAATACCTATAAGTATTACAGTTGTCTCTATTGTACTTGATTTTATTACATATAAATAACCTTATGAGGCTCTTGTTTCTCTTCTATACTTGTTATTAGAGAAGGATAGGAGAGCCTGTCAGGTTGCAGAGAGGTTATAAAAGGTAGAAAGGTTTTTTAGAAGAATTTTACGTTCCAGAAGAGCCAGTGATTCCTCCAGCAGCTTCCTAGAATGTCCCTACATCCCCAAAACCTCTTGTTCATTCTCCAGCGATTTGAAAAGAATTTTTTTTTGCACTAGTTCCCCCTACACCAGGAAAAATATACTTCCTCGAGCCATTCTGATTCTAAAAAAATTAGAATTTAGATTACAAAAAATAAAAATAAAAAAAGACATTTTTCCCCATTAGGGGTTTTGTCACTAAATTTAGTGATTGTTTTAGCCACATAACTAACACTAGTAGCTTGCTAAGGTTGAAGGAAAACTATTGGAAGATTTCTTTAGCAAGCTAATTCAGAGCTCCCACCCAATTGAAGACAGAGCTTCTGATCAAGATGGTTGCATTGAACATGAGCTCCTGGGCGAGTTGAGGGTGCAAGAGTTTTATATTGATCGGCTTGTATTGGATTGGGCCGAGTTGTCTTCTTATGGATCCCAAGAGAACTATGTGTTGAACACTAAACCCTACATTGACATTGTAAATGATGAGTTCTTTGTTGAAATGATCCCTTACCCAAGTTACCTTACAAAATAATGGGCTGAGTTTCATATTGAAGGGCCAAGCCCCCTACTACTCCCATATACCAAGCCCACACCAATGATCCATCATGTAATACCTTGGTTTTGATGAGGTCTTGAATGTGAATCCTACAAACAAAACCAGTGTAGAACCCTAAAAAATAACAAATACAAAGCACCTCAACCTCACCACGATTGGGCTATTCAATAAACCAAGAAACTACATTTTGAGGAGGTGGCAAGAAAATCAAAGCAAAAGTGGAGGAAAACAAAAACAAAACACAAAAGATAAGGATTGATAAGGATCTAGATATAATTTATCAATAGGGAAACCTAATTCCCACCAACCACTCAATCACATCCACATGGATCATTTGCCACGCAGTCCTAATAAATCTACCATGTCACGATTAAAAAAGGTTAGCCAATTTATTTTGAGTTTAAATATAAGCATCTCCATTTCATTGAATATGCACTGAGAATGCTTAAGTTGTTAGTTGGAATGTTTAAATACTCTTGTGAGGGGGAGGTTAGGGGTTTTACCCACCTAAAATAATAAAATTTTAAATTGTTTGAATTTGGCAGCTGATTTAGTAGAACCACTATAAATAGTAGAAAAAATACCTGTTAAACCCCTTATCTGTAACTAAACCAACCACCAAATTTAGCGAAGAAACCTCTATTGAAGGGAAAAAAAACTTTCTCCCATTTCGCCTAGAAAATCATTCTGAGCATATATTTCTAAATGAGGGGCATCCAAAAACTGCATTTTCAACTATTTTTTGTGTTTTTTTGTACTTAGAGCCACATTGAGCTCCGAAGGCCACCAGGGTCTCACAAAAAAAATTCCTGTCATTTAATTTTTCTACATATTGGATGTAATTGTATATTTCTAATGTATATTTCAGTAAATTATATTGATTTTTATGTTTCCATATTCAACCACAAACATTGTAACCAGTAAAAACTGACAAATATTTGTAAACAAAATCAATAAAATTTGGTTCTATAAAACTCACAAGATCTTTAGATCTCTTTCACAACATTTGGTATATACATTACCTCAAGGAATAACTTACAGTTAAATTCATCGCGACTACTATTGCACTTAATGTCTAATATAGCTATAACAACATCATCTGGGCATCATCCCTATAAATAGACAAGGAGTGATAAGGACTCATTGCACATACTTTGATCCCTCCCATCCATCTGTGAACAATTGTATGACATAAATCCAAACACTAAAATTATCCAAGTATATAGCAAAGTTACGCACGCGTATGGGGATATTTCTTTGAACCGGTGTCAATAATCACATAGACCCCTTTCATTATTGTCTTGGTACTACTTATCGAATTATTTCACGTACGTTAACAACTCTTCCATGTACCATTGGGTATATCAAAATGACAAGTTTCTTCCACATACCAATGGGTATATCAGAAGGATGTGTATATAGAAAGGTTTGATATATCAGATTGATGGTATATATATTATGAGACCATATACTTGGAGTGATAAGAGCCTTACTCTTTTTCAGTGAATTCAAAAAATGGGCACTAATGGCCCCAAGTTCTTTCTTCTAGACTCACAACTCCTAAGAGTATTCAATTATGCTACATGGAAGACTAAGATTAGAACACAACTTGAATTTGAGGATATTTTTCCTGTTGTGAATGGTTTTGCAACTAGATCACTAGATGATATAGCTCAACAAAGATAGTTTGACAAGTCCAATAAGAATACCAAAGTCATAATCTTGTTTTTAGTTTCTGACAACACACAACCCCAACATTCGAGATGCTAAAACAGCCAAACAAGCATGGGATAAGTTGAGCACCATGTATAAGGCCAAGAACAAGAACACAATTTTAAATTTGTAGAGTCAGTTGCACACATTAAAATTTAAACCAAATGTGAAAGTAGAATATTTTTTTAGAAGAGTTTTAGAATTAAGGGCTTCACTTCTAGCCTTAGGAGAGGAGTTCACTGATACATCTCTTGTTCCCATTGTTCTGAGAGAACTCCCTCATTCTTACCGCATTTTTGTAATGACACTAGACTTGTCTGAACAGACAATATGTTTTGACAAGTTATTGAATCTATTGTAACAACAATAATCTATGTATAATAAATATGATGAAGAGAAGCAAGCACTATCTTCTTATCAGAAAGGAAAAGGAAAATTAAATTTTTCTCAAAATTCCCAAAAAAACATCAACATCAGCATGGGGACAAGAAAAATAAGAACTGTCCTATCTACAATAGAGGACATGATGTGAAATATTGTTGATACAATATAAATAAGAAAGGTTCATTAAGTAATTCTAGACCTCAAAATCAGCAATCTCATAAGGTATATTCACACTACAATCAAGGGAAGAAGAATTAGAACTGGCGAAGAAAACCCCATCAATAAGGTAATATAGCTGAGTAAGAAGATCATTCAGAAAATGAGTACTTATTTTACATTTTTCATTCCATTGAACCATCCACATCACCTAGTGTTGTTTGGTATGTTGATTTGGGATCCACTCGACACATGAATGGGCACAAAGGCTAGTTTACTACCATGAGGGACACACCTTTGAAAAAACATTTTTTTGTTAGATGATGATTCTTCATACACAGTACAGGGGATTGAAAACATTTATCTACCTCTTGGTTCAAGAAATTATAGACTATTATATGTATTATATGTCCTTGGGTTAATAAAAAATCTACTATCATTTAGTCATCTTCTAAATCATAATATGAAGGTTGACATTTATATTCATTCTGGTAAGAAAGTGTGTTTGATTTGAGAAAAATCAAGAGGTGTGAAAATTGTTGGGAAATCCTTTAATGTGGGACGTATGTTCCATCTTGAATTTGTCCACAAGGATGATCAAGAACTAGTGGCTAAGAATTATTCATCATCACAGTTATGGAATTGGAGAATTGGTCACATCAATTTCAAGTACCTCAAAACACTTTGTTGGTATAACATAGTGAGAGGCTTTCCATCTCTCCCGAAGGATACATATAAGTGTCCTCACTACCTAGCATGAAAAAAACACAGAGATTCATTCTAGAAGAGTATGTATCGAGCTTTAGGCAAGCTTGATTTGGTTCATATCAATATTTACAATCTGATGCAACCTAGTCATTATGTATTTCAGTATTTCATGCTATGTGTTGATGAATATTCAAGTAAAATGTGGATATTTTGTCTTTGTAAGACAAGTGAAGCTTTTGAGAATTTCAAAAATTTCAAAGTGGTTGTAGAGAATGAAGCTGGTAGTCATATCATATCTCTCCACTCAGATCGAGGGGGGAATTCAACAGTAATGAGTTCAAATTCTACCTTCAATATCACATGATTTGTCAATAGATGCCTCCTCCACACGCACTGTAGAAGAATGGTGTTGTTGAGAGAAGAAACCATACTATCATGGAAATGATCTGTTGTGTGATCGATGATACTTGACTAGCGAGGACATTTTTGGTAGAAGTAGTAAAGACAACAAAGTATTTGTTGAATAGAGTGCCCATAGTTTCTCTTGATGGAGTGACACCACATGAATCATGGTCAAAGCAAAAGCAATCTATTGCAAACTTCAAAGTATTCAGGTGCAAAGCTATCATGCACATACCCAAGTAGAATAGAAAGAAGTTGGATATGAATTCACAAAAACTCATCTTCATTGGCTATAATGAAGAGACTCTTGGGTACATATTGATGGATCTAAAGACCAAAAATGTATACACTAGTAAATATGTTGAGTTATTTGAGAAGAAGGAAGATGATACTCCTCCTCCAGACTTGTCTGATGTAGATAATTCACCTCTTGTGGAAACATAAGCTGATGTTCCCATTGATGATGATTGTGATGATGGGGATGATAATGCTGATTGGACAGTACCACAACCCACAAGAGCATTACAGTGTATGCTCAAGTGGTATACAAATATGATTCAGGATGTAAAATTGAATGCTCCATTGGATACATCCACCATGATGATGTTGACAATGATGTCAGAGTATGTAGGTTACCCAAAAAGTGTAAAAAATCATTGGGATTTTGAATTGATAAATCAATTGATTTTAAATCTTCAATAAGTGTCTCATGATGATTGGAAGATTGGATGATAAGGTCATACAACGAGATTTTAGATGGCGCACTCTTTAATTGATTTATTATCGTAATAACTGATGATTGATGTGAAGCCACATTTTGTGATGGATTTGGTGTAGATGTTGATTAGATGTGGGTTTAGGATTTGCGTTGAAAGCTTGATTTCTTGTCACAATATGGATCATACCAATAAAATATGTACGATATGATGACGATGCATCCTGACTAACCTAATCGGTTGAGGCCATGTGTGATGGTAGTGGATTTTGGAAAACATCCAAGTTTTGGTTTTATGGGGCTATAAAATTATCAATGTGGATAACACCCTTATTGATGAGGTCCTAAATGGCGTTACGTATTTGATGACATTTTTTTGTTGTGTGACTTATAATTATATGGTAGGCACACTTATTAGTTGACTATTTCCACCAAAGTAGTTTCGATGCATTGGGACCCTCTTGTCGAATAGGGGGAGTGTAATGAGTTGAGTGTCGAGACATTTTTATAATATACTAGGGACTAGTTTTGTTAGGGGAGTATATTGTTGGTGTATATTAAAGGGGTCTCATGAGGTAGTTTGCATTGTGTTTCCTAATTGGGGAGCCATGGATGGGTTTGTAGCAATATTAGATGAGGAACCTTGATTATTCACAAAGGGGATACCTACTTGATTGACTTGTGGAGGCTTTTTAGTGAATTTGGAAAAATCATTCTTCTTACGAAGTTTGACTTCACCAATGCTAACATGAACGTCCTCAATTTGTTTAGCCATCAATAGAACTTCCTCAAATGACTGGAATTTTTGGATTTGCACAGTATGTGATAGGTGTTTGATGCAACTCTTAATGAACAATTGGGTGAGTTCGGGTTGAGGGATATGAACTGTAAGCTTGTGAACAACTGCCCTCCAGCGTGACATGTAGTCAGTAAGAGGCTCATCATCAAATTGTTTCATATTATACATGTCAGACGAGGTGGTATGTTTGGCAACATTGACTTAAAAGTGATCAAGAAATAGTCTGGCAAGTTGTTCGAATGAGATGACACTATGTTGTGCAAGGCTAGAGTAGCAATCTAAAGTCTGGCCACATAGTGACAATGGAAACATGTGTAACATATGATCATCATTGTGATTGATAAGATAACGAGCGTATTTTAACATATGTAAGTGGTTATGAGGATCATTTTTGGATTTGAATTTTTCAAATCGGGCATATCAAAATGTGGAGGATATGGTTTCATAGGGACCACTGGATGAATAGGTTTGTAACATAAATAATTATATGTGAGTTTAGGAACTCCCACACCCTAATTTTGATGTATCTGGGTGACGAATATCCTATCTATTAGCTCTTGATAGACATTAGGAATACATTGAAATGTATGATTTTGGATTGGTTGGGTATAAGAATATGTAGAATGGTGAACGGATATATGGGTGTAAGTGTGGGAGAATGGAGGAGATGTATATGTAAATGATGAATAATATGGTGAAGTATGATGGGTGAAAGGATGAATTGTTATACCGGGATGATGGTCACATCGTTGCGTGGAGGGAATGTGATGTGTGTGCACGATGGCAGATGGTCTGGTAAGAGGTGCATAAGTGATGGATGAAGAAGGATCACCTTCTGTAGAATAAATATTTAGATTATAACAATCCAAATTATAATAGTATCTTCTGAGATATTCTATGAGCACTTTGGGATTAAGATCTAAGGACTCCTCAAACTTGGGATCAAAAGGTGATATCTTATAAATGTAATCATTATCATAAGGAGTAGAACTATATCTAAGAGGCTCTTCAGTATGAGTACCAAAGACACATTCTCCTATAACTCTCCTTTTTTCAAATACATAATGATGTGATTGGGAAGCATGGTCCATGACATGAGATGAACTTTATGAAAATGTGTGAGTAGTAACCATATGAAAATAAAATTCAAGATTATTTCAAGATACCTAGAAATCGTTAGCACGGGTAAATCTAGACCAACCTAAAATACAAATTTGGATCATGATATTCAAGTATATGATTGCAGAAAGTATAAAAAACATAATTCTAGAATGTATGGGATGGTAATTCTATAATATTCATAGTTACGACTAGGTCTAGGAAAAATCTGGACTCATAAAGTATGTTGGACACTAATACATAAATATGGAAGGATGTTTGTATATAACAAAAATTGTTGAAGATGAGACCTAGATATGGTGAAAATGTTTAGATGAAGTGTCTTGAACAATATGGAATTATTATTTTTTCTTTAAAAAAATGCAATATTTTGTGATACGAATGCAATTGGCTCTTATCACTTCAATAATGATGTGTCTTTTAATATACCATAAAAGGTGTGTGAAAGAGATCCGTCAGCTTAATGGTAGACCATTTGAATGAGATCTCTCATACATAAGTTGAAGGTGTCCCAAACCATTGGGGTTTATGCCCAATGACCAATGATGGTGGGAAATGGGGGAATGAATGTGTATGATGTGTCCTTATCTATCCCCGATGATTTATAAATTCAATATCATAGACGTCATTATTGTAATTATGTTAGGTGGTAAATGCATTAGGTCAATCACAATGGATTCACTCGTAAGTGTGACCCAGAGGCATCATAGATACCAAACACTTCTTATGAATCCTTTTCTTTTTATGTGCATAATATAAATACATTAAAGTCAAAGTATGAAAAAAATTGTGATACATAAAATTAAAATAGTTATACCCAGATCTTGAATGTGTTTTTTAGTCTTAGAAAAATGTATTTTACGACCAAGATGTCAATAGTTTTGGAAAGGGTTTCCTTGTGAATATGATTGGTCAATCTATAAAACACAAGTTATAAAAAATAAATTGATACAAAAAATAAAATATTAGTGTTAAAACATTGTTTGAAGCAAGATAAAGTAACTAACAGAAAACATAATATACTCCCAAAAAATCTCAAAATTTTATTGCAATAAATCCTAATAACATCACAGATTAGCTCATCTTGGAATTTTTACTTGCTCAATCCAATAGCCTTTGACAATCTCTAGATGTTTGGTAAGATCGTTTAGGTATGATACAATAAGTGGGGTAACAAGGGTAGACTTGAAGACTAAATAACATAGTCCTAGGTTTATGTCATCATGATAAGGGCCAGGATAGATAACAATTGGTTTGTAAGGTTTCCTTTATGGATGGTTTTCACTGGGATGGTCATATGGGGTTAATATATAGCAATTTATGATTGAAAAGGTGTGTTGTGGAATATCATAAATTGATTTAATGGATAGTTGAGATATGTTTGAAACTTGTTGTCTCCACTTGAGGAATGATTTTTTCCACCCAACTTTTGAATCAAAACTACTTAATTAGAAAAAAAAAAAAGATTTATTAAAAAATTAAAAGAGTACAACTATTTTTTATTCCCAAGATCACCTAAGGGTGTGAGGGAAGAACATACATAGAATACAATCTAAGTTAGCATAAAACTAAAGTTAGATTTAGAAATGAAATAAAGTAAAATTTCACATATATTTCTGATTCCTAAGATCACCAAGGGTGCAAGGGAAGAGCATACATAACATACAATTAAGTTAGCATAATACTAAAGTTAGATTTAGAAATGAACTAAAGTTAAAGATTGCATCTATTTCTTATTCCCAAGATCACCAAGGGTGTGAGGGAAGAGCATACATAACATACAATCTAAGTTAACATAATACTAAAGTTAGATTTAGAAATAAAATAAAGTAAAATATTATAGCTATTTCTTGTTCCCAAGATCACCAAAGGTGCGAGGGAAGAGCATACATAATGTAAAATCTATGTTAGCATAAAACTAAAGTTAAATTTACAAATGAAATAAGTAATCCCATAACCAGTATAATCCCAACGTGGTTTCCAAAATATGTGCCTTGATTTGGATCACCTATAAGATGTGTTAGATTATAAAATCTATGAACCAGTGATACGTAAATAAATGGGATTATGTTTCCATTGTATAATATGTGAACAACAATGATGGATTCTTGTAATGAATAAAGTGTGATAAACCTCTCGTAGCTAAATACGAAATCTTCTTTAAAACACTAAAAAACATGTTAGTTATTTTTTGTGACTAGGGGATATGCCTCAGTCAAATCCCCAGCCCTTTTCAAGGTTAATAATCATAAAATGAACATAAAATATGAAATGAAATAACTAAAATGAAATGGTATACCTTTTTATGGGGCCCAAGGGGACCAATCCATGGTGCAAGGTTTTTTTTATATCTAATTTGAAGTTGTAGTTAGAACTTAGCCATGGGTGACATCCTCCTCTTCTCCAATAATCTACAAAATCAAGTAAAATGTAAACAAGATGGAAATATAGGAAACTATGATCATTATGGGGGAATTCTACCTATTATTCATGTGTATTTTGGGAGTAGGTTGTATTTATAGGGTTTCAAGATTGGAATTAATTAGGAGGGGATAATTAATCTTTTTCTAGAAATAATGGCTGAATAATAGTGAATAGTACATGAATATTGTTGGAATAGTGCATGAATAGTAAATGCACTTGAAGTAGATGGATAGTGGAAAAATGAACCTATTTTTTCTGATCATATAATATTATGGGAAATTTAGTCATAATATTTTATTCTGATAGTGGGAGAATGAGGAAAAATCAAAATATTTTATTTTGATGGTGGGGCGATTAAGGAAAAATAAAATATTTTGTTTTCATAGTGAGGTGTAGTAAGGAAAAACTAGATAATTTTATTCTTATAAGTGTGGGGTAATGGGAAAATGTATTCCTTGATATATATCACCTGCAAGATGTGTTAGATTATAAATATTTGAACCAATGTTATATAAATAAATATGATTATGTTGTCATTGTTGAAAATGTAAAGGACAATGATGGATTCTTGCAAGAATAAAGTGGTATAAATATCTCATATCTAAATATGAAATCTGCATAAAAACACTCAAATACATGTTCTCACATGGGTCTTTCCATTATCTCTATCGGGGATATGTATGCCTAGATGGCAGTAGATAAATTTTGTGACTAGAATCAAATATATCACCAATAGGGATATGGATGTATGACCAGCAGAAGAGCAATGCATGGCTTAAAATCACCTTGTATTACTCATCATCCATAACTGTTATTTCCAATACACACCTATACATTGACTAACATGTCTACATATATTTCTTATTAATGGTTTTACTTCAAGTAATAATCTATTAACATAAACACATATTGGATCTCGATGGAATGAAGGGATCATATGCCACCTGGTAATTCTAAGATTTTTTTCACATCACTAGTTTTCTTTATGTTGGTCTTGCATGTGTTTGTGTCCTTCCTTGAGTCATGATGTACATAAAAGAATTGTGTCATATTCTCACCACATCAATAAACATTTTCATGTTTACCATATTATATTGGGTGTCTTGTGATATTGCACATTCCTAAACACACAACTCTAAAAAACATCATTAACAATAAAATAATAATCAATTACTAATTGATAATCTTTAATGATCATCTATGGTACAATATTTACCACACATAATATTTATCAAATCTAATCAATCCCCACATATTTACTTTTCATCTCACTCTAAAGGTCATAGTTAACCTCTATAGAAAGAGGAAGTTGAGATTGGTTAGCAAATAACACGGAACAAATTATTTTTCATCTATTACACCCATTACGAAAGCTATAATCAAAGAAACCCTACTATTATTCAATATTTAATAAATCATAACAATACCCTTCTCCAATAACTCCTATAACTAAATCTTGAACTCATGAATCTCCAGAGTCGTAATCCTATACAGTGCTTGAAAAACTGAAGATGCACTTGGTACCAAGTCATTCGTTATAGCCACCTCTTTGTATGGTGGAAAACCAGGAAGCTCCCTAGGAAATACATATGTGAACTCTCTCAAAATAGGATGCTCATCAAGTGGTGAACTCAGTAGAACATTCTCAAACCTATCACTAATCGTGATAGCATACATCTAACATCCTTTATACATACTCCACTTGAGTTACATTTTGGAAATCATACACAATGAAATTGGTCTCTGAAATTCGATGATCATTGTTTAACTAACCAAATAATCTTGGCACTCATTTTTTCTATAATCTACCTTATCCCAATGAGAATCAATTCAATCCATGCCCAAAAATACCTCATAGGTTCCCAATGGTAAGATGCAAAGATCTAAAGTGGTGGCGAAAACACCAATATCAAGTATACAACTCTCCATATAGGTGTCCATGGTGAGTTTAGCTTGATTATCCAGATATACCTACCATCTATCTGACTACCTAGAAGCCACCAATGCATACCAGTCCACTATAGAGCATGAAATAAAGCACCATAATCAGACAATACTAAAACATAAATACCCCTTATGATAAATGTAATCTCAATAATTATGTACTAGTACTCGGCCTGTCAGGTCTCTACCATGGTGTAGAAGCGATGAGTATGTCCAATGTTGATTTGTAAACTTCTACTTTGGAAACTTACAAAACCACACAACTGTTGATTTACTTGAAAATGATATATTACTTAAATCTAGTGACTGAATTTCAGTGCTTAGAACTACTTGCATAAAATAACATTAATAATTCAATACCCAACACAATATTTTTATCTTGGAAACCCCCAGATTGAGGAAAAACTAGTTAGGAAGGGAAATTACTCTTTATTCCAAGTATTATATTGACCAATTCAAAATAATGTAGATTATAACAAGCTGAAGGAAGAAAAAAATGTTACTTCTACCCTCTCTCTCTTTTTCTATGCTCATACACCGTGCTTCTACAAATCAATTCCAAAACCAATGGTTTCTTTCTCACTTCTCCCATGAATCGATGCTTAATTCCATATGATCTTCTTACTTTTATAACTTTATCCCTATGTCCTCCCATGCACTGGAGAATAGGAAGGTTCATACAAGAAAGAGACACAGTCTAGGAATTCCAAATCCGTGACTATTCCTTTTTTTGTGTTTTCTTCTATAATAGGACCATCGTTTACTACATAGAGGTGGTTATAAAATATTCAGTGTATATAGAGGGGTGGTTACATAAATTTCACTCTATAGAAAGTGGCAGTTCTGTAACTTAACTAGTTTCCCCTATTTCTACTTATTTTTCCTTTTGATTTTGGTTGCTCTAATGAAGTGGTGTTTTTTTCGTGGATCCCTATGGATCAAACCTCTCATGTTTAGGAGGATTTTGGTCCCACAAAATCTTAGTGGGGGAGTAGATGAAGAAATAATTCCATCACTTTCTCCTTTGAGTACCACCGGGCCTACCTTAGTGTCTTCCCCTTGAGTCTAAACTGCCAAGACTCCTGTGGACCTCTCCTTATTTCTATAACCTCCTGCTTTAGGAATACATACTCCTCCAACTCGCCTCATGAATTCAAGATGCAATCCTATATGGAAGGTAGTAACTAACATTCTTCTTCCTCATCAAGCATAGATGTCTCATATAGGTTCAATTTCTCACAATTTACTACGGATTACATCCGCATCAAGTTTGGAAAATCAAGTCTAAAATCATTTTCTCCAACCTCCTCTAGTATAATGAAGGGTACATACTATAGTGTCTTGAGTTTCCTTACTTGACCTTACATTCTTTCCATACTAAATTACAGCTAAACCTTGTCTCCAACATGAAGTTTGTGATCTCTATAATGTTTATTGTGTTTATCCTCATACTTGGCTTGAGACTTCTCTAATTATTCCTGTACCTTGATATGGATTAATGGAATCCTCACAACAAAATTCACTTATCTAGTTACTTATGAATCATGTATCTCTCCTTCTTCATGTTATCCAACCATAATGTCCAATTTATTGGTAGGTAACTAACCCAAGAATTCTTTAATAGGTGAATGCATAGTGGGTGCATATACCACCCTGTTGTAGGAATTTTAAATATAGGTTAAAGACTCATCCTAAATATGTTGATATTTTTTTATTATACTCTCTAATCAGTTGTACCAAAGTCCTTTTCACCACCTCTATTGTCCCATATATTTGGGGATGGAAGGTTGTGCTTCTTTGTAACCTGGTGTCCATCTTGTCCCACAAAGTATTCCAAAACTTCCCCAAGAACCTATAATCTCTCTCATAAACAATAGACTTTGGAAAATCAAAATGCACCCATACATTAGAAAATAAAAGTTAAGATGCCTCATGTCCTTTTATTGTCTTTTTGCATGTCATGTTAAATATATCTAGAACAACATATAAATAATCATGGCCATATTTAGACATAGGTAGTCCTTCTACAAAATCCATAGAGATATTCTCCCAAGGTCGAGTGGGGACTAGTAAAGGTATATACAAACCTTACTTCCTTATTTTATGCTTACTTGTACAACAAATTTTATATCCTCTTATGAATTTAGATACTTCATCTTTCATATTGGGGCAATATACATACTTTTGAAATTTTTCCATGGTCTTTACATCACCAAAATGTCATGATACTTTTGAGGCATGTGTTTCCCTCATCGATAAAATCCTTTATTTTTTTGGCACACAAATTTTCCCTAATCAGTAGAGAAACCCATATTTGAGATAAAAATCATCAATACCTATCTTTTTAACCCCTTTGGACTGTAACTGCTGATATGTCACCCCAAAATATTTTTCTTGAGCATATGCCTCTCTATAATATACCTTTTTGAAGGGCTATAAAGGAGAGATCATGGAAAAAATAGATATTTTCTCCTTTTTTACCGGCTTTGATAGCATATTTGCCACCAAATTTGTGTTACCTTTCTTGTATTTGATTTACTAATGGAATTTTTGAAGGAACTTAGTCCACTTGTAGTGCCTTGCCTACTGCAATTTAGATTGTACTTTTAAATATTGGAGAGATTTGTGGTCAATGTACATAATAGTTTCTTTACCCAACAAAGAATGTTTCCATTTCTTTATTTCCTGAACTAGTGCATACATCTCTTTATCATATACTGAATATTCCTTAAATCCTAAAGTGAAATTTTCATAATGATAAAATATTGGCTTACCTCCCTATACCAACACTTCTCTCATAATGTAATTAATGGCATCCATCTCTAATTCAAAGGGTTGTTGTAAATTAGGAAGAGAAAGTACTGGAGCATGACTAGTTTTATATTTTAATAACTTGATGTAGATCCTAATAAATGTTGGTGTGAGTCCTTTTCTAGATCACATGGTGAGTCATCTCATTTAGGTGAAGTCATAGGTATAGGTGTCACGGGGGTTTTGATAGATTCCTTACCCGTCAGTATGTTTCATTACATCATATGGGAGCTACTTCCATTCCCGGAATGTAACTCCACTTCTCCACTTGAGGAGGTATAATTATAGGCATTGGGGGTTGCACAACACCCCCTATTTATATCCCTTCCCTTTTTCAAATATATGAGGAGGACTTATGATATTTTACCCTTTCTATATTTGCATGTAAATACTCATGGTTGATGTTTTCTCCCTCGTGGAACCTCGTCACGTTGTCAGAGTGCAACTTGGTTGGTGTTCACGTTATCTCGTAGATCATCATGTTATCACATTTTCTCTTTATTCATCATGGTATCAGAACACACATTGTTGAGTTCCACACTAATCATTGCCTACTATTTCCCTCCTCTCTATTTGTGATTTTCAGGTTTCGTGTGCAAGCGTTGTAATGGATATTCCATTTTTCTCTATTTGCATTGATTCGGGTTTGTTTTTTGTGGTTGATGGTTCATTTTTTCCGGTTTCTGGCCTTACATGTAGTTTTAGAGTTGTTTATTACTGGTTTGAGTTGTAGATTAGAGGTTGTAGGGCATTTATTTTAGGTTTCAATGTTGGTTTTGTAAGGTTGTGGAGGCTCTTTGTTTGGCCCATCTTTGCCCCTGCTCATTGAGATAGAAAACAAGTTTGTTGGTTCCAGCTTTCTTCTACCCCTCAACTTGTCTAAAAACTCCCAACTCACTTGTTTTCTTATCGATATCCTATGTTTAACTCTACCCCTACTTGTTTCATACTCTAGCTTGAGCTTTGGGTTTTACATTGCATCGGGTTTACATTGAAAGTCCTCAACCACTTGTTGATTGAACATGTATTTTATCCGTCTTGCACATGGTCCTAGTTTTTTTGCCCTTGTATTATTCTTTCAGCCTTTGGTATTAGGATTTGCTATGGCTCCATCTTGACCTCTCTACTTCATTGGCTTCTGTGTTGGCTTTCCATCTCATAGTCGTTATTCACGCATATTTCCCGAACCTCATCTGGATCTTTTAGTTCACCTTGCGCATTTGGTTCCCTTCTCTATACTCATTTCCTAGACCTATTTATGTCGTGTTTGAGTCATAGCCACATTCCTAAGCTCTATTTGACCCTCCACTCACTATTTCAAATGGTTGACTTGTCTCAGTGTAAATATTTCTCAACCTGCCATATCATCTTTCCTCAACGGCTCCTCGTACATCAATCTCAGCGACCCCAAAGACCCCTTTTTCAGCAACACATGGTTCCTCTGCCTTGAGAATTCAACGATCCCTTCAGTATGTTACTCAAAAACTTGTATTTCCATGTGCCATCCATCTTTAGCCCGACCTACCTCATGGAGTTCACCAAGTCTACAACACATTTCACAAACATACCCCTCCCAATGAGCTCAACACATTGACAAGGTGTTGTCTCCCCAACTAGCTCCCTATGTAACTCATCACATGGCTTGGCACATAGCTCATCATGACTAACTCAACATCCCACACCAACCATAACTAATCATGTATTGCACCTAGCTCCCTCATTAGCTTAACCAAGCTCCTTCCAACCAAATCACCTACCGAGCTCTCCTTAGCTTGTCAAGTTTCCTGCCAACTCGCCCTTGGGCCCTAGTCACTCCCTCTTCCCCTTTTTATTTTTTTTAAATTTTTTTCCTTTGTCAACATTGATTAAGATCAATTAAGAGGAAAATAATAAAATTCATCATTTTAAGGTGGGGTTCTTTTTTCCAGGCCACTTTTCTTGCTCATATGTTATAGTTCTCCTCTTCACCTATGGCTAGCAAGCATGCCGCCATAGCCTAATGGGAAGAGAGCCCATTTTTTATGTGAGATGCTTTCTCTCATACTAAGCAATGTTTGTAGCCTTGTTGTGCTTACACACTTTTGTGCTTGATTGTGTTTCATTCTGCTACTTCTGAATAAGACTTATTATGGCCTTCACTCTTGTGTGATCCATCTCCTACTACAAGGGTGAGTCGTCAATTGTCCCACATCATATGAACAATCCTTATTATAATCACACACTAATTATAAAGTACCACAAATGGGGGTTTTATCATTTTTCTTGGGTGTTGTATTGCATGTATACAAATTCTCAGCTAAGTTTGATGTCTTACAACCTTTCTTATATCTACACACCCTTCTTCTTGTGCACCTTACACTTCTTTCTTCTTCATGGAGGATGATCTTTCCATACTTGAGAATCATAGTATCATTTTACAATTGTCACTTATTCTTGGGAGAGTTCCTACACCCACTATTTTTTCTTGTCTTGAGGACTATCTCAACACATGCGACCATGTTTTTGGTCACTTGATTTTACATGTCTCTAGACCTATCCACCTTCATCTGGAAGACTCAAATCCTCCCCACACCACTCGGTACATATTTTAGCCCTTGTTTGGAGATGCTTCACATAATGTTTTTATTGTTATTTTTTATTCAATTATCTCATCTTCCTTTTCGTGTGATGACCATTCCGCTGACAGAGACTCACTTGCTTCTATCCCCTATGATGAGGATTATGATTCTAGTTGTCTTGATGAGAGTATTGATGAGGACTCCTCTCCTCCTCTCACATTTCTAGAGTATGTTGACACTCCTCCCTCCCCATCAGACATTAATAAGTCGCATTCCCTACCTTATACCATCATTGCATCTTCCTCCTTTCTACTTCTAGTGTACGAGGCCCTTTCCACTCCATTTTCTTCATGTTGTGATGATTCATACATATTTGACATCGCTCTTCAAATTTTTAAGCCCCCTTCTTGGGATGAGTATCTACCAGACATTCATCATCTCTTCACACTGCCCACTTGTGATGTAGTGAAAAGAGTTCCTCATCCTTCTACCACTATTTCATAGGTGTCCTTCATCACATTTGTTGGGAGTTCCCCTTCTGAGACTCTTATCACTTCCAATTTGTTGGAGATCATCATTGATTCACACTTTCTTATGGATACCATTTCTATTGTGGGGGTTTTTGTATTTCCTAACTTCACTTGGGCATCCTTTCAGTGGATGTTCCTCTTTTACACTCTAATATTTCTATGCTTGTGGTATTTCCTTCAGTTGTTGTGCAATCATTTGCTAGACCTATGTCACATTTATGTGGACCAGATTCAGATTTTTTCCCACTTCTGCCTTCAGCTTCCTTCTCAAAGTGGGAAGAATTATTGTAATCCATTTCTATCCTTCCTAAGGCAGGCACACAGTTCTGTGGGGTTGGTTCTTCTTCAGTCCATTGGCCAAGGACATGGTCATTGATGCTCTTCTTGGAGACTTCCTAGAGTTTCAAAGTACATATCCATCTATTACTTCTGCTATGTTTCTCTTATGTCCTTCTTCTCCTCTCTCTTCTTCTTCTTTTAGAGATATCTCCCTTTTTTACATGGGTACCTTGATAGGATCCTCAGTTTCTGAGACCTATTTCTTACATTTTTTTATATTGTTAGAGATTGTTTTCCATATCTTGTTGAAAGTGTTTTTCCCATTGGATTTTCCTCCACTTATTAATATATTTTTTGTTCATGGGTGCCTCATCAAGATTTTTTGTCAAGACTCATTTTTCATTTTTTACTTGATTCCTCATCCTAAGTTACAATGAACGGGGGTGTTAGTGTGAGTCATTTTCCACATCACGTGGCTAGTAATATCAGTTAAGTGAGGTCATAGGTCTAAGTGTCATAGGGGTTATGATAGATTCCTTTTGCATCATTGTGCATCAATATGTCATATGGGAGTTACTTCCATTATGGGAATGTAAATCCCCTTATCCACTTGAGGAGGTATGATTATAGGCACTAGGGGTTACATAAGACCCCCTATTTTTACCTCTTACCTTTTTTATATCTATGAGGAGGACACATGATATTTTATCTTTTCCATATTTGCATACACATTTTCATGGTTGATGCTCACTCCCACATAGAACCTCGTCACGGTGCTAGAGTGTAACTCAATTTATGTTTTTGTTATCCCACAGATCCTCATGTTGTCACATTTTCACTTTCTTTTTCCATCACCTTTAGACAACCCACAATGTTATATTTAACTCCAAAACACAAAAATAGTCTTTAATGGCTTCGAATTAGCTTTTTTCTTCAATTCAAGAATCTAAAAATTAAGTAAATGTTTAATTCATCACCCTATCACTCTTATCCAATAATTATATCATGTTATTAGACCTCTTAAAAAGTCCAATCCACCATCAATTAAAGAAAAATAAATTCAAAAGACTCAATTTTCTTACCTTCTCCAAGACTATCATGTCCAAGCTTCTTCACCAAATGCTCTTGGTGATTTGATGGTAAAAAAGATCTACAGATACCAAAGATAAACTAAAAAACACCCTTTTGAATCTTGATGATGTGTGTCAAATTTCATAACTCAACTCTTTTGTTAGATCCCTTTTTCTATCCCCTCTCCTTCTAGGCCTAATACATCTCCTAGTATCCCACCTTTAAAGGTTTTTCTAACCTAAATTTTACCCAAAATTTTCATGTCACAAATTAAGGACTGTTTGGGATACCCATTTTCCATTTTCTCCTCTATCTAGAATCTCATGTCTCAGTCTCTATTAGCCTTCCTAGGTTGGGTCAATACTTGTGCTCACAACTGTTAAGAACTATACAAAATCAATGATGTGTTAGGCCTTGTAACCTTAAAAATATTTAAGAGGGTATTTTCAAGATTATACATTCATATTTTCACTCATTGGTTCAACTTTTACACCTCTATCTAGTTGTCTTGACCCTTTCTGGGCAACTCTGTGTAGTATAATCTTCTTTAACACTAACTATTAGAAGAAAAACAAATAAATGAAGCCTTTTATCCCTCAAGAAATTTAATTTTTGTTTATTGGGAAAATTTAGGGCATGAATTATGAATTTTTAACCTTTTCTCCACTATAAAGCCTTTTATTTCCTTTGAGCTCCTCATTCTTAGTTTACCAATACACACCTACAGGTTTGCCTTTATGACTGTCACATTTTCCTAATAACTAGGAGGGTTTTAAAGCTTCTAATCACTATATTCCATCAAATTAATACTTAAAAAGACATATGTGAAGATCTTGGGGTTTATTTTACTCTCTAACTCCCTCAAACCACTCTTTCTGTCAAAACCCTAATAACGGTTTCTCAAAAACTCGGTAGATGAAATTTTGTCATAAAATGAGAATAATTTGACCTCAAGTCTTGATACTTCACTTAAATCCTTATCTCAACCTCCTTCACATTTATTATTTACCATTAATTCTCAAAATATCTCCCAACTTCAAAGATGGCTATAAAATCCACTATTCTACCCCTTTAGGAACAAGGGTTCTCTGATCTATAACAGTTTCTATAAGCAATTAGTTCTAAAATTTTCCTTATAAATAATTGGCTAGAACATAAGGGTCTAGAGATGATTAATATTTCCCTCTCAGTTAGTTGTTTCAACCATCTAGATAGGCTTTTCCTTCAATACCTAAAATATTATCTTAAATGATCTCCTCATTGTTTGCTACAGGCTTAAACAATGAATTCAAGCTTTTATCCATACACAAAATCATAAAACCTCACAAACATCAATGCAAACACACAGTGTAAATCATATTACCATTTGTAACACTTCATATAAATTTTATGCACATATTTCATTAATCACCACAATCCTCAAAACCACTTGAAACTGTTACAAAGTTGTGTATACTCTAAATTTCCTCTTTCAAACTCTCTTAGATATTATCTTTCTATTCATGACCATTCAAATGATGGATCAAAATAGTTACAATCAAGCTTAAATATACTCCCACAAGCCTTTCTAACCGAATCTTGGCATTTAAGATCCTCCAAATTACGTATTTTGTCTTTTATTATAACATTAAAAGACTCAACTTAGTCTAGAACCTTAGGACCTAAGAGCTAGGTCAAAACCATTAACTTACTAGGACTATTAGACCTCAATAGGACCTCCCAAATTCCTAATACATGCTTTAATGCTCCAAGATCACATCAATACAAGCCAAAATGCCTTCTAAATTCAAATTGGAAGTTTTTCAGGGATATTTCCAAATTCGAATTTGTGAAGGTCTTAAAAAAAACTAACACACCTAGATGACCTCCTAAACCTATAAACACACTGAGAAAGTCAAAAATTATGTTTTCAACCATATTTACAAGATAGGAGTGATACTCCTAAATCATACTCCCAAGGGAAAAAGAAAATTTTCCATGTACTTTTTGCTATCTTTTTTTCTTATTCTTTCTTCGTCTCTTTCCAACTAAAAGTGACCCTTTGGAAGTGTCCCTTGAATGAATACCAACCATGCTTTACCTTTATCAGTTGTGTTATGTCTATTACCAACTAGTTTTTCTGTGAAATTATGATGTGATTGATGAAGATGATGCTCTTAGGACCATATATGGTTCTTTGGACCTTGGATATAAGTATGTATACCTGATTCCTGGTTATATATGATTTCTTCTCATCCTTTATGACTATTATACTATACTTTTCATCTTCCTTTAGTCTTTATTAAATAATCTCCCTCTCAATATTGTAAAAGACTATTCTTTGCTTGCAATAATCAACTTCTTTTGATATTTCTTCCTTCATCTTAGCTGATAAAACTATATATACAACACTCAAGAAAAGATTAAATTGATAAAAATTGTCCTCATCATTCTTATTAACCATCCTTTCCATATTTTTCTTGTTTCCTTAAACTTACTTGTCTTGCATTTTTACTAGCATTTGTAAATCATTGTCTTCTGGGACTATTTTAGCACATATTTCATAACTATTCTCCTTATCCTCAAAATCTTATTACTGCATGTATTTTTCACACTATAAATATTGTTATTTTTTATTCATGTCTTGTGATCCTATGAGCTCTTCTTGGTCTCTAACTCTTTTGGAATATGCAAGACCTTCTTTTCTCACTTCCTCTTGCAAATTATATTGATTTTTCCATTTCCACTCTATCCTCTTCATGCATTTCATCAGATGACTCAAATTTTCATTTAAATTACTTTTACCTAAACATTTAAAGCTCTCAAATTAATGTTAGTTTGATGAATAGGAGGCTTGCATGCATCTTCTACCTTCTTCATGCCTTGTATTTCTTCATCTTTACTCTTTTCTTCTTCACACAACATTTTCATTCTACATTCCTCTATCTTGATTTTATCATCACCTCTATCAACTGATTCTTTATCCACTAGACATTCTTGTAGGTCCTTAAGTACTTAATCATTTTCTTCTTCTCTCTTTCTATAATATCTTTATTATTTCTCTACACCAACATCATCTTTCTTAACCTCCTCTTGTCTTGAGGTCATCTCAATATCTCCACAAACATGATATTTATCACCATAAAAACCATTATTCATATTATTCATATGAGGCTTAACAACCCTAAGTAGTATATTTTTGCATAATTATTTAGTTTCCACAAATAATTTCTTAGATATCATAAACAACCCTTCTTATAGTTCTTGTTCACCTTCAATGGGGAAAAGTGTATTAATTTCTCCATTCGCTACAATAGTGTAGGTATTATTCTTACCATCATAAACTGATTTCCTATCATGTTGTCATATCCTACCAAAAAACACATGACAAACATCCATAGGTATGAAATCACACAACACTTTGGCCTTGTATCTCCCAATTTGAAATTCTACTAAAAATTGTTCCCTAACCAAGACATGATGTCCTTTCTTCATCAAGATATTCGGTATGGATTAGGGTGCATTGTTGATTTCAGACCTAGTTTCTCTATCATTTCAAACTAGCTTTTTCCTTCAAGTCAAGAATCTCAAAATAAAGAAAATATTTAATTCATCAACCTATAAAAATTATCCAATAATGGATCATACCACTAGACCTACTGCCAATTCAAATCCACCATCAACCGAAGAAAAATCAATTCAAAAAACTCAATTTGCTTACCTTCTCTAAGACTGCCTCGTTCAAGCTTCTCAAGCAAATGCTCTTAGTGAATCAATGGTTAGAATTATCTATAGATGCCCAAGATAAATTAAAAGCATTTCTAAGTACCCTTTTGGCTCTTTATGGTGTGTGTCAAATTTCATAACTCAACTCTTTTGTTAGATCCATTTTTGTATCCCCTCTCCTTCTAGGCCTAATACATCTCCTAATAGCCCTCTTTTAAAGGTTTTTCTAACCTAACTTTTACACCAAAGGTTCATTTCAAAAAGTAAGGACTACTTGGGATACGCATTTTCCCTTTTCTCCTCTTTATAGAATCTCATGGAACCTTTCTTTAAGGAAACATTGTCCAAAACTGATTGTCTCGGTATCTATTAACCCTCTTAGGTTGGGTTAATGCTTGTGCTAAGAACTATCAAGAACTATACAAAATATGTAATGTTTTATGCCTTATAACCTTCAAAATATTTGAGAGGGATTTTTCAATATTATAAGTTCAAATTTTCACTCCTTGGCTCAACCTTTACACCTCTTTATAATTGTCTTGACCCTTTATGGGCAACTATATGTGGTATAATCTTCTTTAACACTAACTGTTAGAAGAAAATCAAATAAATGAAGTCCTTTATCCCCAAATACTTTTAAGTTGTGTTTATTAGGGACAATAAAGGCATGCCTTATTAATTTGTAACATTTTATCCACTATAAATCCTTTGATTTCCTTTGATCACCTCATTCTTTGTTTACCAATACACGCCTACATGTTTTCCTTTATGATTGTAACATCTTCCTACTAACCATGAGGGTTTTAAAGATTCTAATAACTATATTCCATCAAATTAAAACATCAAAAGACTTACTTGAAGATCTCAAGGTTTATTTCACTCTCTAACTCTCTCAAACCACTATTTCTCTCAAAACCCTAATGAGGGTTTCTCACAAACCCGAAAGATGAAATATTGTCATAAAATGAAAACAACTTAACTTCAAGTCTTAATACTTCACTTAGAGCCTTACCTCAAGTTCCTTCATGTTTATTATTTACTAGTAATGCTCAAAATATATCCCAACTTCGAAGATGGCTATAAAATCCATTGTTCTTCCCCTTTAGGATCAGGGGTTCTTTGATCTATAATAGTTTATACAAGCAATTAGTTCTCAAATTTTCCTTATAAATACTTCGCCAGAATGTAAGGTTATGGAGATGATTAATATTTCCCACTCAGATACTTACTTCAACTTTCTAGAGAGGCTCTTCCTTCAATACCTATAACTTGATCTTAAATGATCTTCTCACTGTCTACTACAGGATTAAACAATGAATTCATGCTTGTATCCATACACAAAATCATAAAATCTCAAAAACATTAATGAAAATACACAATATAAAGCATATTACCATTTTAAGCCTTCATATACATTACATGCACAAATTTCGTTGATCATCACAATGCTCAAAATCACTTGAAATTGTTACAAAGTTGTGCATTAACAAAATTTCCTCCGTCAAACTCTCTTGGAGCTCCTCTTTCAATTCACGACCATTCAAATGATGGATCAAAACAGTTATAATCAGGCTTAAATATTCTCCCATAAGCCTTTCTAACCAAATCTTGGCTTCTAAGACCCTTCAAATTACATATTTTTTATTTTATTATAACATTAAAAGACTCAACTTAGTCTAGAACCTTAGGACCTAAGAAGTAGGTCATAACCACAAACTTACTAGGACTTCTAGACCTCAATAAAACCTCCCACAACCTTATTATATGATTTTATGCTCCAATATCACATCAATACAAACCAAAATGCCTTCTAGATTTAAATTGGTAGTTTTGGAGGTAAATTACCGAATTCAAATTTGTGAAGGTCTTGAACAAAACTAACACACCTAAATGACACTAGATGACCTCTTAAACCTATAAACACACTAAGAAATCCAAAATTTATGTTTTCAACCATATTTTCAAGCTAGGGGTGATACTTATATATCATAAATAAAAAGCATGGTCTTGTTCCTTACCCCAATCAAAACCCTTACTCTTTGTTTCCACTCTGTGTAGAGGTACTGCATTAGTGGATAAGCCCAGAATGAACTTCCTCATGTATTGTACTACTTCCACAAAACTCATACTTTTTATGGCTCTTGTTGGTGTTGCGCAATTAGTGATCACTTCCACCTTCTTTGGATCCACTCGTAGCTCTCCTCCTCCAACCACATGCCCAAGACAAACAAGTGCTTGTTTGGAAAATTCACACTTATGCATGTTACCTAGCAGTTGCTTCTCCTTGAGAACTTGCAAGACTTGCTGGAAATGTATTAGATGTTCCTCCCATGTGGAAATAAAAATCGAATATCATTCAAATATACAATGACACATTTATCTATGAATTCTTGCAATGCATAATTCATCAATCTCATAAATGTAGCGAGTGTATTACATAAATCAAACGAAAGTACTAACCACTCATATAAACCTTGTTTTATTTTAAAGGAAGTCTTGCATATATCCTCCTCCTTTATCCTAACATGGTGATAGCAAGACTTGAGATCCATCTTTGTGAATAAATTTGCATGTTGAAGCTCATCCAAGATATTTTCTATGTGTAGGAGTGGGTATATTTTCTTAATCGTAACATTTTTTAAAGCACGATAGCCGTTGCACATTCACCAAGAACCATCCTTCTTTGGCATCATCACAATAGGAGAACTGAATGACAAGGTGCTTGGGCTTATCAACCCTTGATATAATAGATCATGAAGAACATATCTCCATATAGGTGTCCAAGGTGAGTTTGGCTTGATTATCCAACTTTACCTACCATCTATCTAACTACCTAGAAGCCACCAACGCACACCGGTCCACTATAGAGGGTTAAATAAAGCATCAAAATCAGACAATAATAAAACATAAATACCCCTTATGATAAATGTAGTCTCAATAATTATGTCCTTGTGCTCATCCTATTAGGTATCTACCATGGTGTAGATGCGATGAGCGCATCCTACGTTAATTTGCAAACTTAAAAACTCACACAATTGTTGATTTACTTTAAAATGACATATTACTAAAAGCTAGTGAATGAATTTTAGTACTTTCATAAAATAACATGAATAATTCAATACCCAACACAATATTTTTATCTTGGAAACCCCTAGATTGAGGGAAAACCATTCAAGAAGGGTAATTACTATTTATTCCAAGTATTATATTGGCCAATTCAAAATAATGTAGATTATAAGAAGTTGAAGGAAGAAAAAAATTCTTACTTCTACCCTCTCTACTTTTTTTCTCTTCTCATACACCTGGCTTCTAAAAATCAATTCCAGCACTGATGGTTTCTTGCTCACTTCTCCCATGAATCAATTCCCAATTCCACATGATATTAGATACTTCTATAACTTTCTTCCTATGTCATCCCGTGCACTAGAGAATAGGAAGGTTCATAAAAGGAAGAGATACAGTCCAAACATTCTAAATTTGTGACTATTCCTAGATTTTTTTTTTATTTTCTCCTATGAAAGGACCATCAGTGAATGTAGAGAAGTGGTTAGACAACTTCCACTGTCTATAGAGGGGTGGTTACGTAGCAGTCACTCTGCAGAAATTGGTGGTTTTGTAACTTAACAGATTTGCTCAATTTTTTCTTATTATTCCTTTTAATTCTAGTTACTCTAATGAAGTGGTGTTTTTTCATGGATCCCTATGGATCACACCTCCCTTGTTCAGGAGGATTTTGGTCCCAAAAAATATTAGTGGGGGAGTAGATGAGGAAACAATTCCCTCACTTTCTCCTTCACGTACCACTAGGCCTACCTTGGTGTCTTCCCCTTGAGTCTAACCTGCCAAGACTCATGTGGACCTCTCCTTATTTTTGAAACCTTATTCTTCAGCACTACATCCTCCTCCAACTCACCTCGTGAATTTAAGATGCAATCCTCTATGGAAGGTAGTAACTAACATAATTCTTCCTCATAAAACATAGATGGCTCATATATGTTCAAGTTCTCATAATTTACTATTGATTACATCCACATTAAGTGTGGAAAATCAAGTTTGAAATAATTTTCTCACCCTGCTCTAGTATAGTGAAGGGTTCATAATGTAGTGGCTTGAGTTTCGTTACTTGACCTTATAGTATTTACTTGCTCAAGTACATCCAAACCTTGTCTCCAACATGAATTTTGTGTTCTCTATGATGTTGATCATGCCTAGACTTATACTTGGCTTGAGACTTCTCTAATTATTCTTCTAACTTGAGATTTATTTTTCAAATCCTCACAACAAAATTCACTTCTCTAGTTACTTCTAAATCATGTATCTCTCCTTCTTCCTATTGTCCAACCATAATGTCCAGTGGATTGGTAGGTAAATTCCCCAAGCATGCTTCAAAATTTGAATTCATATTGGATGTATGTACCACCCTATTGTAGGAACTTTAAATATAGGCTAAGGACTCATACTAAATCTATGGATATTTGTTATTATACTCTCTAATCAGTTGTACCAAAGTCCTGTTCACAACCTTTTTTTTCCCATCTATTTGGGGATGGAAGGTTGTGCTTCTCTATAAATTGGTGTCCATATTATCCCAAAAAGTAGTCCAAAACTTCCCCAAGAACCTAGAATCTCTGTCATAAACAATAGACTTTGGAAAATCAAAATGTACCCATACATTAGCAAAGAAAATTTGAGTTGCCTCATGTCCTTTTATTGTCTTTTTACATGTCATGCTAAATCTATCTACAAAAACATATAAATAATCATGACCATATTTATACATAGGTAGTACTCCTATTAAATCCATAGATATATTCTCCCAAGGTCGAGTGGGAACCAGTAAAGGCATATACAAACCTTCCTTCCTTATTTTAGGCTTACTTGTACAACAAAGTTTACATCCTCTTATTAATTTAGATACTTCATCTTGCATATTGGGCCGATATAAATACTTGTGAAAGTGGGCCATAGTCTTTCCAATACCAAAATTTCATGATACTTTCGAGGCATGTGTTTCCCTCATTAATAAAATCCTTTCTTCTTTTGGCACACAAAGCTTCCCCAATTAGTAGAGCAGCCCATCTTTTAGATTAAACTCATCAATACATTTATTTTCATCCCCTTTGGACTGTAACTAATGAGATGTCACCCCAAAATGTTTTTCTTGAGCATATGCCTCTCTTTAAGATTCCTTTTTAAAGGGCTCAAAATGAGAGATCGTGGCCAAATTTTTGTTACCTTTCTTGTATTTTATCACCAAATGGAAATGTTTAAGGAACCCCATCCACTTGTAGTTCCTTGCCTATTGAAATTTATATTGGGCTTCTAAATATTGGAGAGGTTTGTGGTCATTGTGCATAATAGTTTCTTTACCCAAAAAATAATGTTTCCATTTCTTTATTTCCTGAACTATTTCATACATCTCTTTATAATATATTGAATATCCCTTAACTTTTGAAGTGAAAGTTTCATAATGATAAAATATTGACTTACCTTCATGTACGAAAAAATCTCCCATAACGTAATCAATGACATCCATCTCTACTTCAAAGGTTTTTGCAAATTAGGAAGAGCATGACTAGTTTTATATTTTCATATCTTGATGTAGATCCTAATCACTGTTGGTGTGAGTAATTTTCTAGATCACGTGGTGAGTTGTATCACTTAAATTAGGTCATAGGTCTAGGTGTCACAATGGTTTTGATAGATTCCTTACACATCAATATGTGTCATTACATCATATGTGAGCTACTTCCATTCCAAGAATGTAACTCCCCTTCTCCACTTGAGGAGGTATGATTATAGGCACTAGGGGTTACACAACACTCCCTATTTATATCCCTTACCTTTTTCAAATTTATGAGGAGGACTTATGATATTTTACCCTTTCCATCTTTGCATCCACATTTTCATGGTTAATGCTCGCTCCCCTATGGAACCTTGTCAATCTATCAGAGTGCAACTCGATTTATGTTCAATTTATCCTATAGATCGTCATTTTTTCACATTTTCACTTTATTCATCATGGTATCAGAATGCACATTGTTGGGATCCGCACTACTCATCATCTATTGTTGCCCTCCTCTCCATTTGTGATTTTTAGGTTTCATGTGTAAGAATTGTAATGCATATTCTATTTTTCCTCTATTTGCAATGATTTGGGTTTGTTTTTTTATTATTGGTTCATGTTTTCCAGTTTCTAGCCTTGCATGTAGTTCTGGAGGTGTTTATTAATGGTTCAGGTTACAGATTAGAGGTTGTAGTGAATTTTTTTCATGTTTGAGTGCTAGTTTTGTAAGGTTGTGAAGGCTATTTTTTTGGTCCATCTCGGCCCTAACTTGTCAAGATAGAAAACAAGTTAGCTAGTTCTATCTTTCCTCTACCCATCATCCCGTCTGAAAACTCCCAACTCACTTATTTTCTCATCAATATCCTCTGTTTAACTCTAAACCCACTTATTAAATTCTCTAGATTGACCTTTCAGTTTGTATTGAAAGTCTTCAACCACTCATGGTTTTAACCTGTATTATCTCAGTCTTGTACGTGGTCCTGGTTTTTCCTCCCCTTTATTGTTCTTTTGGCCTTTGGTCTTCATATTTTCCACAACTCCAGTTTGGCCTCTCTACTTCATTGGATTTTGTGTTGACTTTCCATCTCGAAACCATTGTAAAAGTATCCTTCTCGGCCTTGGTTTGGATCTTCTGACTCACCCTACGCATTTGTCTCCCTCCTCCGTACTCATTCCCTAGACCTGTCTATGTCACTTTTATCTGTGGCCACATTCCTAAACTCTGTTTGACCCTGTGCTCACTTTTTAAAATGGTCTACTTGTCTTGGTACAAATATTTCTCAACCTTCCATATCATCTTACCTCAATGGATCGCCATGCATCGGTCTTGGTAACACATGGTTCCTCTCCCTCAAGTGTTCAATAGTCCCTTTGGTATGCTATTCTAAACTCATATTTCAACATGGTTTCCATCTTTGGCCTAACCTAATTCATAGAGGCCACCAACTCTATAACATGGTTCACTAGCATACACCTCCCGATGAGCTCAGCACATTGACTTGGTGTTGTCTCCCTGACAGGATCCTTGTGCAACTTGCCACATGGCTTGGCACATAGTTCATCATCCCTAACTCATAATCCCACACCAATCGTAACTCACCCTATAACTCACCTAGCTCCCTCATCAATTTAACTGAGCTCCTTCCAGCCAGATGTCTCACCATACTCTCCTCATCTCGCTGAGCTTCTTGTCAGCTCACCCTTGGGCCCTAGTCACTCCCTCTTCCCCTTTTGATTTTTTTTGCATTTTTTTCTCGTTTTCAACATTGATTAAGCTCAATTGAGGGGAAAATAATAAACTTCATCATTATAAGGTGGGGTTATTTTTTCAAGCTCTATGTATAGGGTTATTGGGATTTTCCATGCCACTTTTCTTTCTCATATGTTATAGTTCTCCTCTTTGCCTATGGCTAGTGAGAACGTTCGCCACAACCTTGTAGTAAGAGAACCCATTTTTTGTGATGTGAAACAATTTATCTCATACTAAGCAATGTTTTTACCCTTTTTGTGCTTATGCACTATTGTGTTTGATTTAGTTCATTCCTCTACTTCTGAATAGGACTTGTTATGGCCTCCACTCTTGCATGATTCATCCCCTATTACAAGGTGAGTGGTCAATTGTCCCACATCGCATGAAAACACCTTATTATAATCATGCACTAATTATAAAGTTCCACAAACAAGGGGGTTTATCATTGTTCTTGGGTGTTGTATTACATGCAAACATATTCTTGGCTAGGTTTGATGTCCTATAACCTTTCTTATATCCACATACCCTTCTTCTCATGCACCTTGCACTTCTTGCTTCTTCATCATGGAGGATGCTCTTTCTATACTTGATCTTTAAAGGATCACTTTAGAGTTGTCAATTATTCTTGGGAGAGTGAACTATACATCATGGCATGTTTTTATGGAATGTTACTTTGGCTATAAGGGCCTTACTCCCTTTTTACATGGGTCATTTCCTGCACCCACTACTTTATCTCTTCTTGAGGACTATCTCAACACATTCACTTGATGTTGCATGTCTCCAAACCTCTCGACCTTCATGTGGTAGACTCAAATCCTTCCCACACCACCTAGCACGTATTTCACTCCTTATTTAGAGATGCTTCACATACTATTGTAGTTGTTGTCGATTCACTTATTACATATTCCTTTTCATGTGATGACCATTCCTCTAATAGAGACTCACTTTCTTCTATCCCTAATGATGAGTATTGTGCTTATGGTTCTAATGACGAGAGTATTACTGAGGAATCCTCTCACATTTTCAGATTATGTTAACACTCCTCCCTCCCCATCAAACATCAAACAATATGATTCTCAACCTTATACCATCATTGCATCTTCCACCTTTCCACTTCTAGTTTGTGAGGCCCTTTCCACTACTCTTCCTTCATGTGTTGATGATTCATACATATCTGGCATCGCTCTTCAATTTTTTGAGACCCCTTCTTAGGATGAGTATCTTCCAAACCTTTTTTGTTTCTTCACAGTTCCTACTTGTGATGTAGTACAAGGAGTTCTTCATCCTTCTACAAGTGCTTCAGAGGATTCCTTCATCACCTTTGTTGGGAGTTCCCATTCTGAGATTCTTATCACTTCCATTTTTGTGGATATCATAGTTGATCCACCCTTGGTTGTGGATCCCCATGGATCCCCTTTCTATTGTGGGGGTTGTTGGATTTCCTTTACTTCACTTGGGCATCCTTTTGAAATATGTTCCTCTTTTACACTCTGACATTTCTACGCTCGTGGCATTACTGTCAGTTGTTGTGCAATCATTTGCTAGACCTATGTCACATTTATGTGGACCATATTATGATTTCTTCACACTGCTACCTATAGCTTCCTTCTCAAAGTGGGAAGATTTATAGTACTCCATTTCTATGCTTCCCAAGAGTAGGCACATAGTTTGGTGTAGTTTTTTCTTATTCAATCCATTGGCTGAGGACCACATCATCAACACTCTTCTTGGAGACTTCCTAAAGTTGCAAAGTTAAGATCTGTTTATGGATTCTTCTATGTTTCTCTTGTCTCCTTCTCCTCCTCTCTTCTTATTCTTCTTCTATAGATATTTCCCTTTTTTACATGGGTACCTTGTCAGGATCCTCAGTTGTCAGAACCCATTTCTTGCATTTTTTATATTTTTTGAGAGTGTTTTTCATCTCTTGTTTTAGATGTTTTTCACACTAGTTTTTCCTCCACTTCTTAAGATCTTTGTTGTTCATGGGTGCCTCATCAGGCTTTATTGTCAAGACCCATTTCTCATTTTTGACTTGATTCCTCATCCTAAGTTACAATGATGGGGGGTGTTGGTGTGAATAATTTTCCACATCACATGGCTAGTAATATCACTTAGGTGAGGTCATAGGTCTAGGTGTCATAGGGGTTATGATAGATTCGTTATGGGTCATTGTGCGCCAATGCTTCATATGAGAGTTACTTTTATTCTAGGAGTGTAACTCCCTTTCTACACTTAAGAAGGTATGATTACAAGCACTATGGGTTATACAACAACCCCTATTTTTACCCCTTACCTTTTTCAAATCTATGAGAGGAAACATGATATTTTACCTTTTCATACACATTTTCATGGTTGATTCTCGCTCCCCCATGAAACCTTGTCATGCTGATAGAGTGCAAATCAGATTATGTTCTTGTTATCCCATATATCCTCATGTTTTCATATTTTCACTTTCTTTTTCAATCACCTTTAGATAACCCATAATGTTAGATTTAACTCCAAAAATCAAAAATAGTCTTTAATGGCTTCAAACTAGATTTTTCCTTCAATTCAAGAATCTCATAATCAAGTAAATTTTTAATTCGTCACCCTATCACTCTTATCCAATCATTATATCATTTTACTAGACATGTTACCAAGTTAAATCTACCATCAACTAAATAAAAATAAATTCAATAGACTCAATTTACTTACGTTCTCCAAGACTACCATGTCCAAGATTTTCCAGTAAATGCTCTTGGTGATTCCATGGTTAGAATGATCTATAGATACCAAAGATAAATTTAAAAACACCTTTTTGGATCTTAATGGTGTGTGTCAAATTTCATAACTCAACTCTTTTGTTAGATCCCTTTTTCTAACCCCTCTCTTTCTAGGCCTAATACATCTCCTAGTATCCTTCCTTTAAAGGTTTTCCTAACCTAACTTCTACACCAAAGGTTCATTTCACAAAGTAAAGACTATTTGGGATACCCATTTTCCCTTTTCTCCTCTGTCTAGAATCTCATGCACCCTCTTGTAGGAAAAATTTTCCAGAATTGACTGTCTCAGTCTTTATTAGCCTTCCTAAGTTAGGTCAATACTTGTGCTCACAATTGTCAAGAACTATGCCAAATCAATGATTTTTTAGGCCTTATAAACTTCAAAATATTTAACATGGTATTTTCAAGATTATATGTTTAACTTTTCACTCCTTGGCTCAAACTTTACACCTTTATCTAGTTGTCTTGACCCTTTCTAAGAAACTCTATGTGGTACAATCTTCTTTGACACTAACTGTTAGAAGAAAATCAAATAAATGAAGCCCTCTATCCCTCAAGATATTTAATTTATGTTTATTAGGGACAATTAGGACATGTATTTTGAATTTTTAACCTTTTCTCTACTATAAATCCTTTGATTTCCTTTGAGAACCTCATTCTTGGTTTACCAATACACACCTACAAGTTTGCCTTTATGAATGTCACATTTTCCTACTAACATGGAGGGTTTCAAAGCTTCTAATCACTATATTCCATCAAATTAAGAGTTTAAAAGACTTACTTGAAGATCTCAGGCTTTATTTGACTCTCTAACTCCCTCAAAGCACTCTTTCTCTTAAAACCCAAATAAGGGTTTCTCACAAACCCAGTAGATAAATTTTTTTCATGAAATGAAAATAATTTGAATTAAATTCTTTATACTTCACTCAGAGCCTTACCTCAACCTCCTTCACGTTTATTATTTACCATTAATGCTAGAAATATTTCTCAACTTTGAAGATGGCTATAAAATCCATTGTTCTGCCCCTTTAGGAACAAGGGTTCTCTGATATATAATAGTTTGCACAAGAAATTAGTTCTTGACTTTTCCTTATAAAAACTTAGCTAGAATGTAAGGGTCTAGAGATTATTAATATTTACCTCTTAGTTACTTACTTCAACCTTCTAGATAGGATCTTCCTTCAATACCTATAAATTGATATGAAATGATCTCGTCATTGTTTGCTACATGATTAAACAAAGAATTCAAGTTTGTATCCATACAAAAAAATCATAAAACCTCAAAAATTATCAATTCAAAAACATAGTATAAATCATCTTACCATTTGTAACCCTTCATATAAATTTCATGCACATATTTCATTCATCGTCACAATGCTCAAAACAACTTGAAACTATTACAAAGTTGTGTATACTCTAATTTCATCCTTCAAACACTCTTATCATCCTTCATGACTATTAAATTGTACTTTTAAACTATACTTTTCATCCCATGACTATTAAACTATACTTTTCATCTTCCTTTATTCTTTCTTAAACCATCTCCCTCTCAATATTGTCTTTTCTTGCAATAATTACATTATTTTGATTTTTCTTCCTTCGTCTTATCTATTAAAACTATATATACATCACTCAAGAAAAGATTAAATTGATAGAACTTGTCCTCATCATTATTCTTAACCATCCTTTTCATTTTTTTCTCCTTATCCTCAAGATCATATTACTACATGTATTTTTTACACTCTAAATTTTCTTCTTTTTTATTCATCTCTTGTGCTCCTATGAGATCTTCTTGGTCTCTATCTCTTTTGGAATCTATAAAACCTTCTTTCATTTCACCTTATTTTCTTACTTCCTCTTACAAATTGTCTTGATTTTTCCATTTCCACTCTATATTCTTCATGCATTTCATCAAATTACTCACATTTTCATTCAACTTACTTGTACCTACACATTCAAAGCTCAAAGTAATGTTAGTTTGACAAATAGGAGGGTTGCATGCCTCTTTCACCTTCTTAGTGACTTGTCTTTCCTCATCTTTATTCTTGGCTTCTTTACAAAACATTTTCATTCTAAATTCCTCTATCTTGATTTTATCATCACCTCTATCAACTTTATCAACTGATTCTTTATCCACTAGAAATTCTTGTTTTTCCTCAAGTTCTTTATCATGTGCTTCTTCTCTCTTTCTATCATCTCTTTCTTGTTTCTCTACACCAAATTCATCTTTCTTCACCTCCTCTTACCTTGAGGTCATCTCAATATCTCCACAAACATGATATTTATCACAATCAAAACCAGTAGTTAGATCATTCATATGAGGCTTAACAACCCTAAGTAGTGTCTTTTTGTATGATTCTCTAGTTTCCAAAAAAAAAAATCTCATCTATCATCATCATAACCAACTGTTCTTGTAGTTTTTTTTTCAACTTTAATGGGGAAAAGTGTATTCATTTCTCCATTTTCTACAATAGTGTAAGTATTATTCTTACCATCATGCATGGCTTACCTATCATGCTACCATGGCCTACCCAAAAACACATGACAAACATCCATAGGTACCAAATCACACAACACTTTTTCCTTGTATCTCCCAATTTGAAATTCTACTTGACATTGTTACCTAAAAAAGACATGATTTCCTTTCTTAATCAATATATTTTATATGGATTAGGTTGCATTGTAATTTTCAAACTTGGCTTCTCTATCATTTTAAAAGAAACTAAATTTTCATTATTTCCACTATTTATGATCATATTACAAAATTTTCCCTTATTTTTACACTTAGTTCTAAAAAAAAATTCTTTGAGTCACATCATGCACCACCTTACTTGGTTTCAAAATAAATCTTATTAATAAAAGAGACTCTCCTTTATTTTTAATAATAGTATCATCACCTCTTTCTGTCTTATTTATGTTTGTATCAATCTCTGGGAATTAATATGCCTTATGTCCTTTAAATCTTTGACATGTATAACACTTTCCTGTAAATTGTCATTTGTTCTTTGTCCCATATCTCTCCATAAAAATATTATCTTCTCTCATTCTTCTCTAACTTTCCTCCATGCCTACCAACCTTCTTATTAAAACATCCATCTTCCTTTCCATCTTCTCTTCCCAAGATGTTCTTCTCGTTTCTCTTACTTGTACCATCTTGTCTTCATCCTCCAATTACTCCTCAAAAAAATATTTTCCTCTTTTTGAGAATCTATTACACACTCTAATGCCAAATGAAGCATATCCTAATCACCTTTAGATAACACACAATGTTATATTTAACTCAAAAACTCAAAAACAATCCTTTATGGCTTCAAACTAGCTTTTTTATTCGATTCAAGAATCTCAAAATCAAGAAAATGTTTAATTCATCAACCTACCACACTTATCAAATCATTAGATCATCCTACTAGACCTAATGTCGGCTGGTTGTAGAATTGATCTTTTGAAAACAAGCAACAGTTAGGGGAAAACAGTCCCTCCTCTTTATGGGAGAGGCTCCCTTATTAAAAGAAAAAAACCTTATTTACAGTATAAATATTTTTTCAGATATGTTGGTGAGGATTTTGATATCTCTAGATGCATTTATCAAAGATTTTCAATATATAAGAAAATAGGAAAGGTCAGGACTGATATTCAAAAACTGAGGATAGAGGAGCACTTTCAGATATATAGATTACAAAATGATAACCTACTAATGTTATGATAAAATAACAAGATTTATACTATGCATATAAAACATAGGACATGCATGTATTAGACACAAATTTCCAAATACACTTATCAACTAAAAGACACAAAGTTCTTGCTTAAAATGCACATAGCCTTATATGAATCAGACAAAGAACTGAAAGAGGAAAATCATGAGAGAGAGGGAAATTTCTTCTCTATTGAGTGTTTCAATGTTCTCTTCACATCCAGATACCAAACATCTCTATCCCTTACAATGATGAGAAAATTTCTTTAAATAACCCAGAGAGAAGGGTACACAAATTCTTTTCAGTTTCCTTTCTTTTAATCTTAAAATATAATATATAATCAAATATTACATCATTAATTTATCACTTTCTTTCATAACACGTGACTTAAAGGGATAAATCTACCTTAATTACATATATTACAATAACAAATAAGAATATAAACTAGGAACTCTAGATGCTAGTAGAATCACTTATAGTCCCCTTTGTCTTTAATACTTGATTTTTGAATTGCTTCAAGGCTTCGACTATGTCCATTCCCTTGGTAATCATTGTATTAGAAGTGGCATGAGTCTAATTGCCCAAACACCTCTCCATCTCCTTCCCAAAATCTGCATTCTCCAAGAACTCCTTATTGGCATATGTGATGGCATCCTGCAGCGTGCAAATCTCCTTCACCTTCTCATTTTATAGAGTGTCCTGTTTGAACAAATCCTCCTTAACAAATGTATTGAATTGATACTTGATCTCTTGAATATTGAATTTTTCATTTGAATATTCGACAGTGAATATCCATGAAGGAAGAAGTGACAAAAGATTTAAAATATTCTCCTTTTTGTAGTACATTGCAGATCTCTCCTATGGCATCCTCAATAACCTTTATTTTCCAATAAATACTGAAGACCCACTTCTTAGACAAGCTCAATTTTTCATCATTAAAAACCTTTTTTGCCGAAAGGACTTGTAGATTGGTTTCACTCATTAACCTGAAATATTTTATACACTCACTCCATAGTTTCAACTCTTTATCCAACCCACTGAGTGTTGTAGAGAAATTCGGTTGATTCTTGGCAATTTTCTCATATGCCTTGAATGCCTCTTCAATAAAATTTAGTCATGTGACTATTAAATCATCAGCCATAGTTTTCATTTCCTTACCATAAGTGGCATGGTTATGGATGTATTTTATGGCCTGGACTTCATCACTGTATAGGATAATAAGAGGTGGGATGGAAGCTAGGGGAGTGGGATCAAGTACTTTATCCTATTTTAATAAATATTTGATGAAACTCGGTAAAATTTTGTTCTTATTTTCTAACTACTCTTGTGTTTGGTTACCTTTTTCAACCCTTTCAATTACCATAGATACACTTTCCTCTAGATTATGAACTTCACTTTCTGGGGTTGATTTTCCAAGAGGAATTTTTGTTAGCTCTAGATCACTCATTGTTAGGTTCTTTTCATATTTATCCAACTTGGGTTTTTCAATTTCCATGAATTTTTGGCCTTGTGAATCTAAAGCTAATCTTGAGGTGACTTTGGCCTTCTTAGCTGGAAGGGGAGGAGTACTTCCTAGAAGATTTTCCACTGCGTCAAACTTAGGAACAACAACACCTGAAGTAGCCTTTATTTTCTTAATTTCCAACAATGGTTGTACCTAAGTAAATGAGGAACTAGAGGAAAAAGGAGCAATAGGTCCAAGTGAATATGCACTCATGGCACTTAGGTTTTACACAACAACCACTTCCAACATGGAGGTATCAATTTGAGTGGTGACAGGATCTTCCTTGGCAGATATTTCTATAGATTCTGAAACCTTTTATTTTGACTGATCCTCCATCATAATGCTTGTTTTAGGTGTATTCTCTTCAGGATTTTAATGTTATTTTTCTTGAATGTCATCATCATCATCATCCAAGTCTTAAATTGTCTCCATTACTTTATCTTTCTTGGATGAGGTCTTAATTTATTTAATAACATCAATTATTTTATCATCCTATTTGGCTTTTCCTTAGATTTGATGATTCAGGAGGAAAAGGGATAGATTGTTGAAGTACCTTAGGAGATAACACAAGTATTTTTTTCCATGGAGTAGGAGTATCTTGGGAAGTGGACCTGGATTTACTTGCCCTAAACATTTTCATTTTTCTATCGAACCAAATTCTATTTCTCACTAGGATGGGATGATTAATCTCCTTCAATTTATCTACCTCTTTGACAAACCAATCAATAGTTTCAATCGGAGTGTGCTCTATGGATCTTACATATTTAAGAGACTGTAGATCCTCGTCATCATCCTCAAATATTTTAGGGACATCAAATATCCTCAAATCAATGATCTTTTACAAAGACAATCTCCCAAAGTACCTTCTATTGGATTCATAATCATTAGAACAATCTACCCAGTAATCTTTGATATCATCAATGTGTTGATAAACCATTCTCAAGTTAGTAGAAATGAACTCCTTAATGTCAAAACAAGTTATGGGATTATAATAGTGAAAGGTAAAAGGAGTAATGGTCCTATCAACGTTTTGAGCATTCAAGGAAGTCTTACAAGTGTAGTTGCCTAATGTGATTAGTAACTGAATGCCTACAATCCCTATATGTTCTATGTAATTTATCCAATTGTCTACATATTTCAACCAAGGAAATTTTATTACTGTAGTACATCGGAAGTTTTAGGGGTTGTCCTTCAAATCTAGTCAAACGAGTATATGAAAATTTCCTGAACTGAGTGAAAAATATTCCATAAATAGTGATTAGCTATTTTTCCTCCTCTGAGAATATCCTAGCACTATCTCCTTTAAGTAACCTGATAATGTACATAGTGAATGCATCATTCACTCTCCTAAATTGATGATTACTGACCTTCAGGGTTAACTAGGGATGGTACATGTAAATAATGTCATCTTTCTTATCATCCAAAGGGGAAAAATCCAACCATTCTCTATAGGATGTAATGGAGTACATCAGATAGGAGGTCATGTAGAAATTCTAAGTTCTCTAAACATTTTCCAACTGCTCAGTCAGGCTATCACAAATAATTCCTACCCAGTTTAAGTTTTACTTTTCCTCACATATAATATTGATGTAGGGGCACCTCCAATAGTGAAAATCATTAGTGGAGGGCATTACCATAATTCTAGCTAGGATAGTTATGACATCTAATAGTTATTCATGAAAATCAACTTTGAACATTGTCTTGGGTAGCCTTGAGGCTCCCTTATTAGGGTTATTGAACCAATACTTGGAAAATATTCTTTTTTATAGGACCACAGTCCTGATCAAAAAGAGTTTGAGCTTGATCCCTGGAAATAATATTTAAGCCTTCAACTTTAGGGATTCTGAGAGGAGTGCAGATAAAATCCTCATCTATTTGAACCAACACCTGACCTTGAGGGTCAAAATAAGAAATTCAAGCAAGAACTGTATCAACACACTGGAACAAAATAGTAAAACCTCCTGCTTCATTAATTCCACTATCCTTGATTAATTGGGCAATAAGAGTAGGGTTTTGACAGTTAATACATGCCCAAAAATCATCCAAGTATATATGTTGAGCTTTGTTGTCACCAATGTCTGGTATAACAGTATCTAAGGTAGAGAGATGCTCATGCCCTTTGAAATTAATCTTCATTTTGTGACAGGAGCAGAAGATCATCATGAGAGTAATTTCCTTGGTTCCTCAATCAATACATTGAAGATTCACAACTTCTCTCTATGCCTGTAGATTTGAAAACAATGGAGGAGTACTAGAACATGGATACAAATGGTGGGGGGGAGAGAGAACTCAAACAGTCAATAGTGAAAGCAAATGAGATAGTGAAAATGATCAACTAGACAAGTATTTATACGCATTTAAACCCAGATAGATAGGTTAGGTGGAATTAATGAGGAAATTAATACTTTATATCCACCTTAAAATAATGAAAATTAGGCAAGGTGGATAAAAAGAACACAACTGTCCCATGGGACATTTGGATGTTTAGGTCGTGAAAATCCAAAAAGATTGATTTTTGGCAAAAATGGAAAAATCTTGCACAACTGTTCCAAGGGATATCGGGACAACTGGGATGTGGAAAGATGAAATACCCAAAATGAATGGAAATTGGCAAGGGTGGGCTTATAGGGAAAAGGTGGTCAACCAGCATTTGGGACATAGGGGAGGCAAAAATATGATACACCTGCAACACATTAAAATCAAAAAAGTTGGAAATATTTGACACTGGCCACACTTAGGACATCAGGACAGATGAGATGCACAAATACAAAAAGACTGATATCAAAGGAAAAGCAAGACAAATCATCAAAAGTGGAAAATCAGGGAACAAACGGTCTGGAGGAACTTGGGATATGAGGGACATAAAAATCTAAAATACCCACAAAATAATGAAAAAGCTTCCAGACTCAAAATTTCAAAAAAAAAAGAGTAACTGTTTAGAAGTATATTTTTCTTGGGAGACCTTCACAAGGGCATTTAGTAGTCACCAGAATAGAAAAAATTTCAAGGATAGAGAGGAAAATTTATAACTCATGAGGAGGTGATAATAGTTGGCTCTTTTTAGGGACATGCCTTGGTTTGAGTATGATGATGATAAGACATAATATGAATTCCAAAATCTCAAGGTTCCAAAAGAGACCAGTGCCTTATCCACTCGGCAAGGAGTCAAGGATGAACCAATATAGAAGAGACACCCACACAAAACCAAACAAATAATATACAAGACTGTAAAAAGGAACACATAGTAACTTAGGACTGAAATAACTTTAAGTACTACCCACTATATGGCAATGGAAGAGAGGTTCCATCCATATAGTCCAAGTAGAAAGAATTTTCTCTAGTAAAGTGCCTGACCTTGAAAGGGCCCAACCAAAGAGAATCAAAATTTCCATGACTTCCTCAAGGCTCCCACCTCTTGTCTTAGAGTATAAAAATGTGTCCAACCTAGAAGTCTCTTGGCATGGCCTTTTTATCAAACAACTATTTTACTTATTACTGGTGTGTCACAATCTTATCCACCACTTGTAATTTGTCCTCATCCAACTTCTGCAAGTATATGATTATCTTCTCCAAAGCACTATTAAAGTTTGAATCTTTAATGGCCTTCATCAGTAGTAAGGCTATTATTTCTACATTCATTGGAAACTTAGATTCAGTTCTAGATACCACTTGAAAAGGAGACATTCCAATTTCCCTCTTGGGAGTAATTCTATCTACCCAAAGAGCATCATACAACTTCTTATGCCAATTTCTTTGTGATTCATTAAAAATATTTCGAATGATGGTCACCAAATTCTTGTTTATATATTATGCTTTTCCATTTCCTTGGGAGTAGTAGTTAGAATAATGTGCGAGAGAAATTCCATACCCATAGTATAAATCCATCATTTCATAGGAAGAGAAATTATATTCATTATCAGTGACAATTTTTCTTGGTACCCCAAATCTAATAAGAATGTTTTCCTTGATAAAGTTACATACCACCTCAGAGGTTGTTCTTTTTACTAGAATAGCTTCCACCCATTTAGTAAAATAATCACTAGAGGTTAACACATGAGTGTGTCCAGTACTCAAATGAGGATTGAGAGTTTCCATGAAGTCAAGTCACCATTGTTGAAAGGGTTCTTTTATCACCACTAGTTTGAGTGAAAGAGTGTCTAACTTAGGTCTTCCTACAAAAATTTGGAAAGATTCACATTTATTCACCCATTTAGTTACATCTTGAAATAGGGTAGGCAAGTAGTAACCTACACAAAGGATTTAATGAATAGTTATAGTGGATAAAAAATGTCTTCCACAAGCTTGATCATGAAAATATCTAAGTATCCTCTTCTGTTGTTCTCTATCCACACATCTGAGAAACCTTCCACTTATCCCTCTTTTGAAAAAGGAATTGTCCCAAAGCATATATTGTGTAGACCACAACTTAATAGCTCTCTTTTCTTTAGTATTTAGATGTGGTGGACATTCTCCATAGGTACAAAAATGATAAATATCAGCATACCATTCATCTATAGAACCAACAAATAGAACAATAGGAATACTTGTTTAATTGGTAGAGCCATTTTCCTCAGCACCTGAAGCGATCAACTCATAGAGCCCTTTTCCCTAGACTAGTTTAATTAGCCTGATGTTCAAATCATACTCTTGCATCTTTTCCTCCCAATTTCCTCTTTTATTCCCAGACTCTTGTTGTGTGAGAATATACTTAACCATTGTATCTGGGACAAATACAATTGAGTGAGAATTGGGGATATAGAAACAAAATTGCTTGACTTCTTTAACCACAACAAAAGTATGTTACTCAATCTGAGTATATTTTAATTCATGGGATTTAAGGACATAACTCATGAAATCAATGGGTAGTTCACATCCCTTGAGATTCTTCTATGTTAGGATATCAGCTAGAGTATTCTCAGTAGCATAGAAATAGATCAAAAAATATTTCTCAAAATTAGGGAAAAAAAGAATGGGAGTTTGAGAAATTTCCCTTTTGATATTTTCAAAAGCTTATGTCCCTTCTAGTGTCCAACCAAAAGACTTATTTCCTTTCATCATCTAAGCTATGATCTTAGTCAGCTCTGCGAAATCAGGAATAAATTTCCTTAAAAAAATTATCTTTCCAAAGAAAGAATGCACATCTTTTTTACTTTTGGGGAGAGGAATTCACTTAATAGATTGCACTCTCTCTAGATATATCTTGGTTCCCTCTTTGGAAATAATATTTCCAAGTATCTTTCCTTCAATGACCCCAAAAATAGACTTCTACGGATTTAGAGACACCCCATGTTCCCTACCCTTTTGAAGGACAATTTCAAGATGTTGAAAGTGATCTTCCCTTGTCTTAGACAAGACAGTTCAATCATTTAGATACACAATAATACATTTTCCTTTCAAGGACCAAAAATCCAAATCCATTGACCATTGAAAAGTGGTACCAACATTAATCAAACTGAAAGACATTCTCTTATAAGAAAAAGTTCCCCATGGAGTTGTGAATATTTTCTTATAATGGTTAGGAACATCAACCTCAATTTGATTGTACCCTAAAAATCCATCTAACATAGATAAAATTTCAGATCTAGTAATAGCTTGCAGAAGTTGATCCATCATGGGAAGTGGATAATTTTCCTCAAGGGAAACTTGGTTCATATTTTAAAAATCCACACAAATTTGGATTTCACAAGTCTTTTTTCTTACTGGCACAATGTTGGCCACCCAGGTTGAGTGATGAATTGGAAAAATAATTTTTTCATTCAAGATATTTTAAATATCTTGATAAATGGTATCTGAGATCTTGGGGTTGTATTACCTTTTCTTCTACCAAAAAGTCTTGATTCCCGGCTTTAGTGGAATATAATGCTACATTTCTCTCATCTTGAAAGATTTCAAATCATCATATGAATAGGCAAGCACATCAACATATATTTTTAGTAAATCTATCATTTTACTCCTAGCTTCCTTTGTGTAGCATTTTCTGATGTTGATAAGCTTGGGTTCTTCTTTACTTCCAATAATAACATTTTCATATTCAGTAGACTGATGAACCTCATGTGATATCTTTGATTTGATATACCTGTCATGCTTATCAAAAAAATCTTCCAGGCTCACTAATCCTATGGGTATCTTATTAACTTTTAGATTAATACAACTATCATTGTCAGATTATTCCTTGACTCCTTCTTCAGACATGGTTGATGTTATGGACTCACGAGGAGCAGCCTCACTTCCTTCAAAATAAAGTTGAATATAATTATCTTAAATCTCAAGAAAAGAAAGTAAGTTTTGATCATCATTGGATACTTGCCAATTGTTGGCATTATCTGGCACACTTGGTCTATGTATAATTTATATCATGAAATTTTCTTGGGAAAAGTCAAGATGAGGGATCAACAAGGATCCTAACATAGCTAAAGCATCTACTCTAGTATTCTTATCCTGGGGAACAACTTCTATGGAGAAGGCATCCAGTAATTCAATAGAATCCCACAACAGATTCCTATATTGTTTTAGTCTCTTGTTCTTAACTTGGAAAATATCTCTGACTTTTTTAACAATGATTTTAGCATCCCCTTGTGAACAAATATTCTTAACCCCCATCCATCTCCCTGGCTAGTGATAGCCCTAAAATAAGATCTTCATATTCGGTTGTATTATTTGTGTTTTCAAACTGAAGTTTATAGGAAAAAGGATAAGATTTATTTTTAGGACAACACAGGACCACACCTTCTCCAGAACTAGCTGAAGAACAACTACCATCAAATTCAAGGGTCCAAATACCATTAGGGTCATATATCACACCTTTATAAATTTTCATTTCTATTTATGACATGATCATATAGGTCCCATGAAAAATTTCCTCATAGAGGATTTTTCGTTTAGGATTATCAATTTTCTGCACAATATACTCAATCTGCCTCTCATGTAATAATTTCTTCATCTTCCCATTCACTGGAATGAGAGCATGTGACTAGTCCATTTGAATTTCTCCACCCACATCTTTACATAAGTTCCTACTTAGCAGCATGCCACAGGATGGGGGAATATTTGCTACTAAAATAGTAGCATTGACCCTTTTCTCTAGGAAAGCATCGAAAGCCTCTTGTGCATCTTTGATTCTTCCTATCAATGGCACCTGTTTAATTTTCATGGAATAGTAAGAACCAAAGGGTTGTGTTAACGTCAAGCCTAAAGCATGAGAAACTTTAGTAGGGATAACATTATCTGATGCTCCTAAATCAATAACACAATTACTGAGTCTATGACCTGTTCTAAGTAGAGTGTTATAAAAAGGCTCAATTTTCTCAGTTACAAAAGGGATGGTAGCCATTAGGTTCTATTGAGGTGTAGAGGTGGGAGTACGTAATAGGCCTTTAGAGGTGGTAGGTGTAGGATGGGATTTGGATTTGAAAAATTTGACAACCTGAGCAAAGGCATCTGGATGGGTCTAATAAAATTCTACCTCTCAAATCTGAATTTTAGTTTTCTTAAGGTGTTAAATTATGTCAAAGGATCTTGAGATAGATTGGGTGTCTAAACTAGAAGGGGGAGAGCATTTAGGCTTATCATATTTGACATTCAAGGTTATCTTATTAGCGGATGAAGAAGAAGAAGTAGAGGAAGTATTAGCACTACTCATGTTTTAAGTAGAAGTGGTAGGGATAGGAGCTCCTTTGTTTGCAACAACTGGGATGGTAAATGGGACCTCCTTGGATTTTCTTGTGGGCTGGACCAATTATTTTTTCTTACTCATTTTTTCTTAGGTCATGACAACATATGACTTGATATTCATATCTTCCACTACTTCATCATACTCATCTGTGTCATCATCAACTCCCTCAATGCTAAGGAATTTAACCTGGGAATCATTGGCTTCCTCTAGCATTACATCTACTTCTTCCTTAGGTTCTTCATATCCTTCAATGTCCTCTTCATCTTCTAGTTCCTAAACTTCACATGTTGCATTGATAGGAACTTTAAGAGGTGGCCCTTCAATTTCTAGTTTCGGCTGGAGAGGAGGCAACCGATTTCGAGGCTGAAAATTACTTCTTGGAATATCCTTATAAGGAGTATTTTGGGCCAATTTATTTTTGATGGCTATGAAATCATTTGCCAATTTTTGTACTAATTGGTCTGAGTTATTTCCTAAAGAAGAGGCCTTGGATTTAGCAGGTTCAATTTTTAATTTTCCAAACATTATTAAGTCATCTTCAACACTTATGGCTAAGTGTTGATCAACATCTAGAGTTGCTAGGTTAGCCATTATCAATGCATAGCTTACTTTGGGTAATTGCACATTTTTAAAAAATCATTTGTGGATTTGATCCAAAGGTTGGGTGGCTACTGGGATCTTATTGATCAATTTGTTAAACTTAGCAACAAACACTCTCATAGGCGCATATGGTTCCTTCTTAATCTGAGAAATATGGGAAAGGAGAGAATGTACATCTTCAATAGGTTTAAACCAATATTCAAATTGTGTTCTCATGTTGGTCCACTCAGTGATATCTCTAGCAGGGAGATGATAAAATCAGTCAGCAACATTATCTTGTAATGTCTCCACAAAATTCAAAAAAAAACATCTTCATGTTCCACTCCAAGTATACCACATGCCATAATGAATGCAATAATGTGTTCATATGGGTGCACTTTTCCATATCCTCTAAATTTAGGAAAAAAATTCCTATTCCCTTTTGGGAGATCATGCAATGGTTGAGCAAGAGCCAGAGGTCCAACCCATTGTCCCCAAGGTAGAGGTGTTGCCATTATTAGAAAAATAGTTTTCAGAGGAACTCTGACCCTAGCTAATACCAAATCTTGAATACTAGGGCTTGGTTTGATTTGTGAGTCTGTTTTCCTTACGGTTTTATTTTTGAAAGGGGGAGTACTTGCAGATCTTGTTCTATTTTTCTCTAGGGTTAAAGAGACGTCACGTTGTTTCAGAAATGAAAAATCTGGATCTTCAAGACCAAGTTCCCTTTAACCTTGTGTATATCTTTTGTCTTCCAGGGTGTCAATGATTTTGGTTCGATTGAAGTTATTTTGATTCGATGCGTAATACGTTCCCCATAGTGGGCACCAAAAATTGTTGGTTGTAGAATTTGATCTTTTGAAAACAAGACATCCTCTTTATGGAAGAGGTTCCCTTATTGAAAGCCAAAAACCTTATTTACAATAAAAACATTTGTTAAATATGTTGGGGAGGATTTTGATATATCTAGATGCATTTATCCAAGATTTTCAATACAAAAGAAAATAGGAAAACTCAGGACTAATATTCAAAAACTAAGGATAGAGGTGAAATTTCATATATATATATATATATATATATATATATATATATATATATATATTGCAGAATGGTAACCTAGTAATGCTCTGATAAAATAACTACATTTAAACTATGTATATAAAACACATGACATGCATGTATTAGACACAAAGTTTAAAATACACTTATAAACTGAAAGAAACAAAGTTCTTGCTTTAAATGCACATAGCCTTATATGAATCAGACAAAGAATAGAAATAGGAAAAGCATGAGAGAGATGGAAAATTCTTTTGTATTGAGTATTGAGTATTTCATTGAGAAGATAGAGGGTCACGACCAAAGCATTTCCGTGTAATTTGCAAAGGACTAGAAAGACCACAAAGTTGAATATGGCGGATAGAAAATTTTGATCAGTGAATAGTTAATCGCCGAAGCTACTAGCCTTGGAATGGATGGGTATCGATTTTTCAATAAAATGATTGATAGGCCGACTGAGGAGAGGAAATTTGTGAAGGGAAATTAGAAACTAGTTTTTTTCATGGTGGGTTTGCAGGTCAGCTCTATCCCTCCGCCTTTTGATGAGGTCACCCGTATGATGGTGAGATACATCTCTTTAGAGGGGAGATTTGTCACAATTAAAACATCTTGTGTTCCTCAATCACTTCCGCAAAAATTACATGATATGTTTCCCTCATTATTTTCTTAATTCTCTTGAGTGCTCCATTTTGGAGTTCCAAAAGCATGCTCGTGTGGTCCCTTTGCATCAAGGTCTCATTTTATTGTTACATAAACTATGTCTTCTTAAGCTTCTTGGCATTCCAACCTCCCCCATCTCTATTCCTTCTTTTCCCACCACTGCTGCTGATACCACTCCTTCTATCCGCATCACCGCTATTTCTACCCCTATGAATTCCTTCTCAGCTCCCCTTTTCATCCCCCCACCTCTGCTCCCACCCCTTTCACCTCCACCTCGAACAGGCCTATAACTAGATCTTCTAAAAGGTTGAACCTGGATACCCCTATTTCGGGGAACGTGCCTCAGGACTTGGAGGTTGCTCATAATCTCCTCCACATTAGCAGCATAGGTTCTCAGGAGACACACACTGAGAGCTCCACTAAAAGACTGTAAGATTTAGAAACTGACATGTTTCTGATGAAAGAAGAAGTCAAAAACTTGACTAAGCAAAAAGGTAAGAGGATGAAGGAGGAGGAGGTTGATATTGACAACAAACAGGTTGAAGATATCTATAAAAAAATTTACTCCTTGGACAACTGACTTGGAAAAACCAAGACTCGTCATGATCATAATATGGCTATATTTAGTGCAATCGAGGAGTTTATTGAGCAGCATGTCCGCTACATCTCTAATCTTAGTGGCATGCCAACAACTCTTTGGGGCACGGAAAAAGAAAGAAAACAAACCATTCAAGAGCTAGATATTACTGATCCTACTCACATGACGGCATTGGCTATGTTCACCTCTTGGTAGACTATCAAATCTAGAATTGCCAAAGCTACCAAGAAGTAATTGTGGATCTGCGTTGCTCTTGCTGATTTCTGTCATGTTTTTTGCTATTTTTTTGTTGTTTTTTGGCTGCTCTTCCGCAGTGTTCGAACTGGTTTGATGTTTTGGGGTAACTTCTTTTTGGTTATACTAGTTTTTTATGACTTATCTAGATCTTGATCCTTCTTATAATGTTTTTCATTCCTATTCTGGATTTTAGGCCCCTTTTTGTATACAAGGGTATAGTCCCTTTCAAAAAACTATTTACCAATAATTAAAAAAAATGTTCTCTTCACATTCAGATACCAAAAATATTGATCCCTTACAATGATAAGAAAATTTATTTAAATAACCCAGAGAGACGGTCAAAAAAAGTCTTTCTAGTTTCCCTTCTTTTAATCTCAAAAGCTAATATCTAATTAAATATTACATCATTAACTTATCACTTTCTTTCATAATACATGACTTAAAGGTATAAATCCACCTTAATTACATATATTACAATAACAAATAATAATATAAACTAGGAAGTTGAGATTCTATTAGAATCACTTATAGTCCCCTTTGTCTTTAATACTTGATTTTTGAATCGCTTCAAGGCTTTGGCTATGTCCATTCCCTTTGGAATTATTGTATTAGTAGTGGCATGAATCCAACTGCCCAAAAACTTCTCCATCTCCTTCCTAAACTCTGCATTCTCCAAGAACTCCTTATTAGCATATGTGATGGCATCCTGCAGCGTACAAATCTCCTTCACCTTCTCATTTTATAGAGTGTCTTGTTTGAACAAATCCTCCTTAACAAATGTCTTGAATTGATACTTGATCTCTTGAATATTGAATTTTTCATTTGAATTTTCTTTAAAGATTCGATAGTGAATATCCATGAAGGCATAAGTGACACAATATTTAAAATATTCTCCTTTTTGTAGTACACTGTATATCTCTCCAATAGCCTCCTCGAGAACCTTTATTTTCCAATCAATACTGAAGACCTCCTGCTTAGAAAGTTTCAATTTTACATCATCAAAAACATTTTTGTCCAAAAGGACTTGTACTTAGTTTCACTCATTAACCTGAGATCTTGTATGCACTCACTCCATAGTTTTAACTCTGTATCCAACCCACTGAGTGTTGTAGAGAACTTCGGTTGAATCTTGGAAATTTTATCATATGCCTCAAATGCCTCTTCAATAAAATTTAGTCATGTGATTATTAAATCATCAACCATAGCTTCCATTTCCTTACCATAAGTTGCATGCTTATGGATGTATTTTATGGCCTAGACTTCATCACTAGATATGATAGAAAGAGGTGGGATGGAAGCTAGGGGAGTGGGATCAAGTACTTTATCCTCTTTTAATAAATATTTGATGCAACTGGATAAAATTTGGTTCTTCTCTTCTAATTTCTCTTGTGTTTGCTTACCTTTTTCAACACTTTCAATTACCTTAGATATAATTTCATTCATATTATGAACTTCACTTCCTAAGGTTGATTCTTTAGGAGGAATTTTTGTCAGCTCTAAATCACTCATTGTTAGGTTCTTTTCATATTTATCCAACTTGAGTTTTGTAATTTCCATGAATTCTTGGCCTTGGGAATCTGAAACTAATCTTGAGGTGAATTTTTCCTTCTTAACTAGAGGGGGAGGAATATTTCCTAGAAGATTTGCCACTACATCAAACTTAGGAACAACAACACCTAAAGTAGCCTTTATTTTCTTACTTTCCAACAATGGTTGTACCCAGGTAAATGAGGAACTAGAGGAAGAAGAAGAAATTGGTCCAAGTGAAGATGTACTCAAGGAACTTATGGTTTTCACAAAAGCCACTTCCAACACATAGGTATCAAGTTAAGTGGTGACAGGATATTCCTTGGTATATGTTTCTACATATTTTGAAACATTTTCTTTTGACTGATCTTCCATCATACTGCTTGCTTCAAGTGTATTCTCTTCAATCTTTTCTTGTTATTTTTCTTGAATGTCATCATCATCATCATCTAAGTCTACAATTGTCTCATTTACTTCATCTTTCTTAGAGTAGGGCTCAATTTCTTGAATTAAATCAACTTTCTTATCATCCTTTTTGGCTTTCCCATTTATTTTTTATACCATAGTTGATTATTCAGGAGGAGAAGGGACAAATTGTTCAAGTAGCTCAGGAGCTAACACAGGTATTTATTTCTGTGGAGTAAGAGTATCTTTGGAAGTGGACTTGGATTTCCTTTCCCTAAATATTTTAATTTTTTTATCAAACCAAAATTGAGTTCTCACTAGGACAGGATGATTAAGCTCCTTCAAGTCATCTCTCTCTTTACCAAAGCAATCAATAGTTTTAATCAAAGTGTGCTTCATGGATATTTCATATTCAAGAGAATGTAGATCCTCATCATCATCCTCAAATCTTTCAGGGACATCAAATATACTAAAATAAATGATCTTTTACAAAGACAATATCCCATAGTACCTTCTATCGGATTCATAATCATCAGAACAATCTGCCCAGTAATCTTTGATATCAACAATGTGTTGATAACCCATTCTCAAGTTAGTAGAAATGAACTCCTTAATGTCAAAACAAGTTCAAGGCTTATAATAGTGAAGGGTAAGATGAGAAATGGTCCTATTAATGTTTTGAGAATCCAAGGAAGTCTTACAAGTGTATTTTCCTAATGTGATTAGGAACTGAATGCCTGTAATCCATGTATGTTCTATGTAATTTATCCAATCGACTACATATTTCCACCAATGAAATTTTATCATTGCAGTACATTAGAAATTTTAGGGGTTGTCCTTCAAATCTAGTCAAATGTGTATATGAAAATTTCCTAAACTAAGTGAGAAATATTCCATAGACGATGATTAATTGGTCAATAGTAAAACCTCATGGTCCATAGACGATGATTAATTGGTAAAACCTCATGCTTCATCAATTCCACTATCCTTGATTAATTGGTCAATAGGAGTAGGGTTTTGACAGTTAAGACATGCCCAAAAATCATCCAATTGTAGATGTTGAGATTTTTTGTCACCGATGTCTGGTATAGCTGTCTCTAAGGTAGAGATATTCTCGTGCCCTTTGAAATTAGTCTTCATTTTTTGACAGGAGCAAGAGATTATTGTGAGAGTAATTTCCTTGGTTCCTCGATCAATACCTTTAAGATTCACAACTTCTCTCTATGCTTGTAGATTTGAAAACAATGGAGGAGTACTAGAATATGACTATAAATCATGGAGGAGAGAGACAACTCAAATGGTCAATAGTGAAAGCAAAGGAGATAGTGAAAATGATCAACTAGCCAAGTATTTATAGGCATTTAAACTTAGGCAGGTCATCGAGGTGAAATTAATGAGACAATTAATACTTTATGTTGACCTTGAAATAATGAAAATTGGGCAAGGTGGATAAAAATATCACAACTATTCCATGGGACATTGGGACATTTGGGACGTGCAAAGCCAAAAATACTGATTTGTAGAAAAAGTTGAAAAATCTTAAACAATTATCCTAAGGGACATTGAGACAGTTGGGATGCGTAGATCTGACATACCTGCAATGAATGGAAAATTGGCAAGGGTAGAATTATGGGGAAAAGGCTCTCAAGTTTCACTTGGGATGTAAAAATATGAAACAACTGCAACACATTGAAATCAGACAAGTCGTAAATATTTCACATATGCCGCACTTGAGACATCAAGATAACTGGGAAGCGCAAAGCTGAAAAAGACCAATCACAAAAATGGGAAATCAGGGAATGGATGGCCCAGAGGAACTTGGGACATGAGGAACATAAAAAGTTGAAATACCCACAAAACACTGAAAAAGATTCCAAACTCAAAATTTTGAAAAAAAAAGACAAACTGTTTAGAACTAGCTTTTTCTTGGGAAACCTCTATGAGGGAATTTATTAGTAAATAAAACAGAAAAAAATTCAAGAATAGAGAGGAAAATTTATAAATTCCAAGTCAAATCCACCATCAACTGAATAAAAATAAATTCAAAAGACTCAATTTACTTACCTTCTCCAAAACTGCCCTCTTCAATCTTCTCAAGCAAATGCTCTTAGTGAATCCATGGTTAGAATGATCTGTAAATACCCAAGATAAATTAAAATCATTTCTAAGTACCATTTTTTCTCTCCATGGTGAATTTCCTATTTCACAACTCAACTCCTTTTTTAGATTCCTTTTGTGTAGCCCCTCTCCTTCTAGGCCTAATAAATCTCTTACTAGCCAACCTTTAATGAATTTTCTGACCTAACTTTTACACCAAAGGTTCATTTCAAAAATTAATTCCTACTTGGGATACCCATTTTCCCTTTTCTCCTCTTTCTAGAATCTCAAAGTACCTTTCTGTAGGAAATTTTGTCCAAAACTAACTGTGTCAATGCTTAGGATGGGTCAATGCTTGTGGTCACAACTGTCAAGAACTATATAAAATTTGTGATGCTTTATGCCTTATAACCTTCAAAATATTTGAGAGGGAGTTTTCAATATTATAAGTTCAAATTTTCATTCCTTGGCTCAACCTTTAAACATTTATCTATGTTGTCTTGACCCTTTCTAAGAAGCTCTCTATGGTACAGTCTTCTTAACTTTTAGAATAAAATCAAATAAATGAAGTTATTTATCCCTCAATAATTTTAATTTGTATTTTTTAGGAACAATGAATACATCCCTTGTGAATTTTTAACCTTGTATCCACTATAAATCCTTTGATTTCCTTTTAGCACCTGGTTCTTGATTTACCAATACACACCTAAGTGTTTTCCTTTATGACTATCATGTCTTCCTACTAACTAAGAAATTTTGAAATCCTCTAATCACTATATTCCATCAATTTAAGACTCCAAAATACTTACTTGAAGATCTCAAGGTTTATTTCACTCTCTAACTCCCTCAAACCACTATTTATCTCAAAACCCTAATGAGGGTTTCTCACAAACCCGACAAATGAAATTTTTTCATAAAATGAAAACAACTTGACTTCAAGTCTTAATACTTGACTCAAAGTCTTACCTCAACCTATTTCATGTTTATTCTTTACCATTAATGTTCAAAATATCTCCCGACTTCGAATATGGCTATAAAATCCATTGTTCTGCCCCTTTAGGATTAGGGGTATTTGATCTATAATAGTTTGCATGAGAAATTATTCTCAACTTTGCCTTATAAATACTTGGCTAGAATGTAAGGGTCTAGACATTAATAATATTTCCCTCTCAGATACTCACTTCAACCTTCTAGACAGGCTCTTCCTTTAATACCTATAAATTGATCTTAAATGATCTCCTCACCATCTGCTATAGGATTAAACAATGAATTCAAGCTTGTAGCCATACAAAAAATCATAAAACATCACAAAAATCAATGCAAATACACAATATAAAGCATCTTTCCATTTTTAACCCTTCATATACATTGCATGCATAGATTTCAGTAATCATCATTATGCTCAAAACCACTTGAAACTATTACAAAGTTTTGTATACACAAAATTTCCTCCTTCAAACTCTCTTAGAGATCTTATTTTAATTCATGACCATTCAAATGATGGATCAAAAAAGTTACATCAGGCTTAAATATGCTCCCATAAGCCTTTATAACCAAATCTTTGCCTCTAATACCCTTCAAATTACATGTTTTTGATTTTATGATAACATTCAAAGACTCAACTTAGTCTAGAACCTTAGGACCTAAGAAGTAGGTCATAACCATGAACTTACTAGGACTTCTAGACCTCAATAGGACCTCCCACAACCTTATTACAAGATTTATGTTCCAATATCACATCAATACAAGTAAAAATTCCTTATAGATTCAAATTGGTATTTTTGGAGGTAAATTACCAAATTCAAATTTGTGAAGGTCTTGAACAAAACTAACACACCTATGTGGCACTAGATGACCTCATAAACATATAGACACACTAAGAAAGCAAAAATTTATGTTTTCATCCATATTTCCAAGCTATGGGTGATACTTATGCATCATAACTCAAAATCATGGTCTTTCTCCTTACCCCAGTCAAAACCCTTACTCTTTGTGTCCACTCTGTGTAGAGATGTTGCAATAGTGGATAACGTTGGAATGAACTTCCTCATATATTATATTGCTTCCACAAAATTCCTAGTCTCTGTGGATCTTGTTTGTGTTTCCCAATTGGTGATGGCTTCCACCTTATTTGGATCCACTCACATCTCTCCTCCTTGAACCACATCACACTTATTCATGTTACCTAGCAATTGTTTCTCCTTGAGAAATTGCAATACTTACTACAAATGTATTAGATGTTGCTCCCATGTGGCAATAAAAATAAGAATATCATCCAAATATATAATGACATGTTTATCTATGAATTCCCGTAATACATCATTCATCAATCTCATAAATTTAGCAAGTGTATTGCATAAATTAAATTGAAGTACTAACCACTCATACAAACCTTGTTTTATTTTGAAGGGAGTATTTTGTATATCCTCCTACTTCATCCTAAATTCTTGATAGCGAGACTTAAGATCCATCTTAGAGAAGAACTTTGCATGTTGAATCTCATCCAAGAGATTTTATATGCGTGGGAGTGGGTATATTTTCATAATGGAAATCTTGTTCAAAGCATGATAATCGATGCACATTCTCCAAGAACCATCCTTCTTTGGCATCATCACAATAGGATACCCGCATGGTAAGGTGCCTCAACATATCACCCTTTGGTCTTATGGATCATGGAGTTGTTTCTCTACATCTGTATTTTCCCACAAGGATTGCCTATATAACCTGATATTTGGTAGAGGGGTCTTAGGAAATAACTGAATCTCATGCTCTATTTCTCATTTTGGTAGTAACCTGTAGGGAGTTTGGAACACTTCTTGAAAAGATTAAATTATGGTATCCAAATAATTTATCCCTTGGTTTGAAATATATGAAATTTATACCGCATATTACTTATATTTCAATAAAAGTAAACAAAACTGATTATGATTTGCATGAATTAGTCTCTTTACTTGGTTAGTAATTACCATAGCAAGTTTCGACTTATGTTGGTGTACCTGGATGTTGTAACTAACTCCATCATTAACCCATCTATATCATTTCTCCCTTCTCATGAATATAGTATCCCTAATATATAAAGAAGGACTCCCGAAAACAACATTAAATGCATCAAGGGGAATTACATCAGCTTGTAATACATCTATATATTGAGAATTGACCCCAAACTTGAAATTACATCTTTTTTTACCTAAATTTCTACACCCTTCATCAACCATCTCAAAGGGTAAGGATTTGGATGCTCATAGTTTCAAGACTTAGCTTCTTTACAACCGCATCAGAATTCACATTAGATTGAAAACCAATATCAACTAAAGCATTTACCTTAGTCATCTTAATATAGATTTTAATTTTAAATAGATTACTCATATCTTCCTCTTGTTCATGGTTTTCCATGTTGGTGGTCATGCATCTTATCTTCTTGTCTACATCAGAATCATCCTCAAAATCTACCTCCTCATCTGTATTTACAGCTGGCATCGACTTGTTACATTCCTTTTTTCAGTTCTTTAGATGAAACTTCCAACATGTAGCATTAGTATGACCATTGATATCACAATTCTTACAAAAATTCTTAGGATCTTTACAAGTATTGAACGTAGTAGCGGTCTTTTACCTTTCCATTTACCCTTGTGACATTCCCTGCTCTTTTTTGGCTGATTTGTTGGCTTCTTTGTCTTTAATTCCACCTCTCCTTGATTTTTCACATCATCTATTTAGTATTCTTGCACACATGCTTCATTGAGATCATTTGGTTTTGTATATATGACCTTCCTTCATAGGTGATTGTGAAGTACTCCCAAATACTTGGTAATAATATCCTCATCCTCCAAGTCCATAATGAGCAACATGTCTTGCCTCCAAAACTCCATAGTGTAATTTTGCACACTTTGACCACGAGTTTGTCTAAAACACTACCAGTTAATTGTTCAGTTAGTCTTATAGCTAATAGGATAAAAAAATCTCTTACAAATTCTTTAAAATCCTCTCAAGAACTTATAATAGAATGCTTCTTATCTTCACAAGTGGCTAGATGGGTTTCCCATCAAACCAGAGCAAGTCCTTCCATCTTGATACATGAAAAGGTGGTCCTTTTTGCCTCAGTGATATTATACACAAAAAAAATAAACGTCCAATTTCTTTAACCATTTATCTAGTAATCTACATCTACTTGTCCTTCAAATATTTTAATCTCAACTTTAGTTTCAACTTTAAAAGGAGCAAGATTGGATTTTACCTTCCCTTTTTCAATAGGAGTTTCATATTCCTTCTCTTCCTCGTCATGTCTCTTTCCTATGCTAAAATCCTCAGCAAAATATTGAACCACCGATTCCTTGGAATATTTCTTAACCATTTTTGTCCTTTGTTGATATGAGATTTCCCTTTGGTTTTGAAAAACCCTATGCTTAGTGATTTCAAACATCTCAATTCTACAAACCAATTTCTCTTCTTCCATTTGTTATCTAATCCTTTTTTTCCACCTTTTTGTAAATATCTCACAGATCCTCATGTTGTCGCATTTTCACTTTCTTTGCCAATCACCTTTAGACAAACCACAATGTTAGATTTTCCTCCAAAACTCAAAAACAATCCTTAATGGCTTCGAACTAGATTTTTCCTTCAATTCAAGAATCTCAAAAATTAATTAAATTTTTAATTCATCACCCTATCACTTTAATCTAATCATTGGATCGTGCTATTAAACCTCTTACCAAGTCAAATCCACCATTAACTAAAGAAAAATCAATTCAAAAGACTCAATTTGCTTACCTTCTCCAAGACTACCATATCCAAACTTCTCAAGAAAATGATCTTGGTGATTCCATGCTTAGAATTATCTATAGATACCAAATAAATTAAAAAAACATGCTCTTGGCTCTTAATGGTGTGTGTCAAATTTCATAACTCAAATCTTTTATTAGATCCCTTTTTCTAGCCCCTTTGCTTCTAGGCCTAATACATCTCCTATTATCCCTCATTTAAAGGTTTTTCTAACCTAACTTTTACACCAAAGGTTCATTTCACAAAGTAAGGACTATTTGGGATACCCGTTTTCCATTTTCTCCTCTTTCTAGAATCGCATGTCACCCTCATGTAGGAAAAGTTATCCAAAACTAAATGTCTCGGTCTTTATTAGCCTTCCTAGGTTGGGTCAATACTTGTGCTCACAACTGCTAAGAAATATACAAAATATATGATTTTTTAGGCCTTATAACTTTCAAAATATTTAAGATGGGATTTTTAAGATTATACGTACAACTTTTCACCCTTAGCTCAGCCTTTACACCTCAATCTAGTTTTCTGGACCCTTTCTAGGAAACTTTATGTGGCACAATCTTCTTTAACACTAACTATTAGAAGAAAATCAAATAAATGAAGCCCTTTATCCCTCAAGACATTTAATATGTGTTTATTAGGGAAAATTAGAGCATGACTTATGAATTTTTAACCTTTTCTCCACTGTAAAGCCTTTGATTTCCTTTTAGCACCTCATTCTTGGTTTACCAATACATACCTACAAGTTTGCCTTATGTAAGCTTCATCAAAGTACATCCTAATAGTAACTATGAGGTTTTTGAAGATCTCATGGTTTATTTCAGTCTCTTAACTTTGGTCAAATCACTCTTTCTTGTTCAAAACCCTAAGGAGGGTTTCATCACAGAACCCGGGAGATGAAATTTTTTGCTAAAAATTCACTTAGAAACTATTTTGAGCCTGAAAACTTGATTCTTTCACTGAGTTTTTTATCTCAACCTCCTGGATAAACTACTGTTTTACGATTAATGGTAAAGATATCTTTCAACTTTGTAAGACGGCAAGAATGAATCAAAAATCTTCCACTCTAGCTCCTAGGAACAAGGGTTCTTTCAGAGTCTCTAAGGTCTTCCACAAGCTCACTAATTCTCAACTCTTCCTTCATAAATTTGACTTGGCTAGAATGTATGGTTTTAGATCTTAGATTAAACATTTTACGCTATGTAAATCCCTTAAACCTTAAATCTTGATGGGCCGTCTCTTCTTGTTCTAACTTGCCTTTCAAAGTTTGAATGTGTCCAACTAATACTCTCATTGTTATACTATTAGGCTTCAAGGAAATGCCATTCAAGAAGCATCCATAGCCAAATCATATTAACACATGCAAGCTTCAATGATGAACAAATAGTTGAAATGCATCTTACCATTTGTAACCCTAAACATAATCAACATTACAAGAATCCACCATATGTTAATGAATGTTTTTTCTAGGCTTCAATGAATAAAAAACTACATGATAAACCAGATATTTAGTTTATACTGCAAACAAAATCTTCCAAACTCTTCTTGGAGACTCCTCTTCTCCCATACCTCGTCTATTCGAATAAGGGTGGATGAAAATAGTTACAAGAGAGGCACTTAAATACCTACTCCCACAATTCATGCTCAACCAAATCTGAGTCCCTGTAAGACCCTCCAAATTACACATTTTGTCTTTTATGTAACATTACACAGACCTCAACCTAGGCTAGAACCTTAGGACCTATGAAGTTCTCACGACCAATAGCATGATTAGGATTATATAGCTACACTCAATAGGATTGTTACAAACTCTTATCACATCCTCATGAATTCTCCAAGAATTACATTCAAACACCAAGTACAAGCTAGAATTTCCCTCAAATTCAAATTATAAGTTTTGGAGGGAAACTTTCCAAATTCAAATTTGTGAAGGACTTGACACAAACCTAACACGCCTAGAAGACCCTAGATGACCTCCTAGAACTATATACAAGCTAGGAGTCAACGTTGAGGATGTCAAAATTGAGGATCTCAACGTTATATACAAGCTAGGAGTGATGCTTCTGCATTATACTCCCAAGGGAAAAGGAAAATTTCCCCATAATTTGTGTTAGCATGCTTTCTTCTTCTTTTGTATTTCTTTATTTCTAATTAAAGATGGTCTTATGAAAGTAGCTCTTGACTATATACCATTCATTCTTCATATCTATCAGTTGTTCTTCCTCTTCTTCTAACTAGTTCTCCTTTAGAATCTTCAAGTTCTTGAAAAATATAATGCTTCTAAGTCTGTATATATTCATTTACACCTTGGATCTAAGTTTTTACATCTGATTCAAGTTCATATGTGATGCATATTCATCCATCAGGTTACTGAAATTGTACCTATAATCTCCCTTTAGTTCTTCTTGAATCATTTCCTTCTCAAGATCATGAAATACCAAATTTTGCTTGCAAAAATTACCTTTTCCTGGCTACCTTTTCACCTTCTTGACTATTAAACCTGTATACATATTACTTAGAGATGAATTTTATTGATAAAATGAATGTTCAACACCTTGTTTGATATCCTTTCCCATCTCACACTTTTTTTCTTCTTGTTCTTGCACTCTCTTAGCTTCTTAGTCTATTTTTCTCCCATTTTATTGACTATTCTCTTCTCTTGTAAGGTTTTATTGTTGCATTCCTTTGTCACACTCTGAATTTTTTTCTTGTTTATTCACCTCTTATACTCCTAATAGTTTTTCTTGGTCTTCATTTCTCTTTATATATGTAAATTCTTCTTTTCTTTCACCTTATTTGCTCACTTCTTCTTGCAAATTGTCCTCATTTTTCCATGTCCACTCTAACTTCACCATGATTTTAATTAATTTATCTACACCTTAATTTTTCTCACTTGTACCTAAAAAATCAAAGCTCAAAGTAGTGTTAGATTAAAAAAAAAGGCTTGCATGCCTCATCCACCTTATTCATGACCTATTTTTCCTCTTCTCCACTCCTAGCTTCTTCACACAAAATTTTCTTATTTATTTCCTCTATCTTTCCTTCCCCATATCCTCTGTCAACTTCATCAACTAATTCCTCTTCCACTAGACATTATTTTCAGTCTACAAGCACTTTAGCATGTGCTTCTCTTCTCTCTCTATCATCTCTTTCTTATTTCTCTTATTCATCCCCATCCTTCTTATCTTCCTCTTGTCTTGAAACCATATCAATTTATCCACATACCTAAGATCCACCATCATCAAAACCATTATTCAAATCAGACTTATGAGGCTTAACAGCTCTAAATAGTGTCTTCTTGTATGCTTCTCTAGTCTCTGTCAAAACTTTCTTGGTTGTCATCATCATAACCAGCCATGTTTGTGGTTCTTGTTCACCTTTAATGGGTAAAAGTGTATGGCTAACTCCATTTTCTAAAATATTGTAGGTATTCTTCTTGCCATCATACACTACTTTCCTATCATACGGCCACTTTCTACCCAACAACACATGAAAAACATCCATAGGTACCAAATCACACAAAAAAATTTCCTTGAATCTCCCAATCTGAAATTCTACTTGACATTGTTCCTTAAGCTAGACATGGTGTCCTTTATTCATCAATATATTTAATATGGATTATGGTGCATTGTTTTTTTTAGACCTATCTTATCTATCATTTCAAAAGAAACTAAATTTTTAGTGCTTCCAATATCTATGATCATATTGTTATGGCAAATCAACAGCACCCCTGGATGCAAATCAGGTTTCTAAGTTGATGTTTCAGGCATCCAATGTGATTGCACAACATTGAAACCTCTCTCCAAGTGTGGGACTTGTAAAATGAGAGAGGAATCTCTAGATTAGAGGCTGGTTCCTCAAACTCTTCTGATCAGATCTATTATTCACACAATTGCAGAGGTTTGAATCCTAATCTTACTCTAAATTCCAAGGAGACAGAGATAGAAAGTGAAAAAATTGAAACTAAACTAATAGGTGATACACCAAAGGAGTGGTGAACACTTCTTGTTCATGCAAATTGAGACAAAATTTCATAAAATGCAACATGAAACATCATACATAGGCTGATAAGATGCAATTAGAGGTCTGAAATGAAGCAAGACAATACAAACAAAGGACTGAAAAATTGATCACAGAGTCAGCACTATCATTTTTCACTGTCAAAATCCTTGCATTCGCAACATCAAAGAGGCATAAAACTGTTATAATCATGAAGAAGGTCTGATACTTGCAAAAATCACTTGTTGAAGGTGAAAGAAGAAGCTTGCTATCCAAAAAAAATGTTCCACCCTCAAAAAATGAGTCAAATCTGGATTTTACAACGCATGGGTCAAACCCAGGAGAGAGAAAACCTGTAAAAAACATGGGAGCCATTCCCCATTGAATGAAGATGAATTTAAAATAGCATGGGCATCCTTACAGACCCATGCCCCTGACATTTTTGGCCATGCTGAAGAAGAATGTGACCCATTTTGCATTAAAATTGGTTGTTGAAACATGTCATTTCTGGCAATTACCACGTGCCAGAGATGTTTCTTGATTTTATCTCTCCAAACTGAACTAAAATTCAAAATTTACCCCAAAATCATGTAGATAATTTCACCAAATCTTTCCATTGATATAAAGAACGTGAAAATCTGAGCTCTGGATCGAAAGATATAGCGATTTGAAAATTTAGGGCAAAAACAGGCCAAAATCGGATCGGCGGGCAAAAAGTTTGAATTTTTACCCCATTTGGTCTTTGGAAAAAAAATTTAAAAAAATTCCCCATACTCCAGCACTCTAGGTGCCCACGTGGCATGTTCTGATTGGCTGTGGGCCCTCTAAGGGAAAATTTCCCACAAAAACTCTGCCGAGCCATAACTTGAAAAATATGAGGAGTTAGGAGGAAAACTTTACCTTTCTGGAAAGCTGAGAGATATCTCTATCCAATGGTGCCATTTCCATAAGGTTTTGAGTGCCTCAGAAAACAAAATATTCTAACTGAGGCACAAGAGAAGGAAATATGCGTAAAGGAGTTAGCCACAAAATGAGCAAGGAGCACATTTGGGATAACAATTTTGGTGACTCAGAGGGATCATCTGCCCTGCTGGATGAAGTTACCAGTTGCCTGAAGCAATCCATTGGGCATGGACTCACTTGATTCTCTATATAATACCCCCAACTGACTAGAATGTTGTAAAGAGGAACATGGAAAATCACTCTGATGGAGCAAGGCCTGCAAACACATTCCCAAGAACAGACAAGTTGTGCCGAAGCACTTAGGGAAAGCAAAACAACCTACAACAAAACAATGTGCACAAACACTTGGAGGAATGAAAACCTAAGCTAATATTTACAAGGTGGAGAATTTCACTCTAGTAGCAATGCTTTAGATAGATTCCATTCACTGGAATCTGTAGTTCTTCACCATCCAAGGAAGACAACTGGAAGGCATTGATGTCCTTACACTTTGTGACCATGTATGGGCCACTCCAAATGGCATCAAAGTTTGAATTCCTTCTTGGTTTTTCTCTATCTGCATCCCATTTTAACACTAGATCTCCAACTTGGAAAGATCTACTCTTGGCCTTCCTATCAAAAGTCTTCTTGATCAAAGCTTGATCCTTTCTCCATTGCTTGGGATGCCTGATCTCTGATCTCTTGGAGCTCCATCAACTCTGCTTATCTCACCTCCATGGGCCCAAACTCTAGCAACTCTAACTGCTTCATGAGTTCCAATGTTGGCAACTCAAGTGACATGGGCAAGATTGCCTCTCTTCCATAAACAAGCCTGAATGGAGAGTTACCTATGGATCTCTTAGGAGTTATCCTATCATCCCATAAGGTTGATTTCAGTTTGGTATGACAAGACCTCTGATTCTCATCAAGATTCCTCCTAATGATCCTCAACAAGTTCTTGTTTGTAGATTCAGCCTGGCCATTACCCTGGGGGTAATAATTTGATGAAGTACTTAGGTAGATCCCATTCTTGACAACCCCATTCAGTCACCTTGGATCCAATGAATGCCAATGCATTATCTGATATTATTGTAGTTGGTATGCCAAATCTAGTTACTATTCCCTCATAGAAGTCTAGGATACTAGATTCATTTGCTTCCTTGAGTGCTACTGCTTCAGTCCATTTGGTGAAGTAATCTGTGGCTGTTAAAATCCACTTGTACCCTTGGCTCAAATTGGGATTAATAACTCCAATGAAGTCTAAACCCCATTGCATGAATGGCTGGTCAACTAAAATTGGATGCAATGGGAGGGCAGCTAGCCTCTCTTTACCTGTGAAAAATGCACAATTCTTGCACCTCTTGATCCATGCATAAGCAATCATTGAAAATCTTGGGCCAATAATAACCAGCCCTCATGATCTTTAGAGCTGTCACTCTTGGTGACAAAATGGCCACCAGCTGGTCCACCATGGAACTCTTCTAGCACCTTATGAATCTGATTTGTGCTAATGCATCTCAGCAACACTCCATTCACATCTTTCTTGAACAAAACACCGTCTACTATGGCATATGGGACAGCCTGCAATCTGAAGTGTCTTCTTTGGTTTTTGTTCATCTCTAGAGGGCATAGGCCTATGCTTAGGAAATGCATTATACCTTGGGTCTAGCAAGGAGTGGGGACATCATTATCCTCTTCTTGAGTGCTACCTTGCACATGGCTATCTTGAACTGTCAAAACAGCCCTCTTCTTTATTACATACTCCTTTTTGCTTGCCCAGAATCAGCTGCTCACACAATCCTTTTCCTCTTACCAGCTTGGTGACCGTGATCTCAATGTCATACTCCATGACATGAGTGATCCAACCTACCCTTTTCTCATTCAAATCCTTGTTGAGGAGGAAGTACTTTACTCTTGCATGAGAGACAAACAACTGAACCTTGTTGTTTGAGACTAGATGCTTGAATTTCTTCAAGCTTCTGATTACTGCAAGTACATGCTTCTCAATAAAATAATATCTCACCTCATAGTCATCTAGGCTTTGGCTGAAGAAAGCAATTGGCTGCTCATCATTGTCCTTGTTCTACTGTACCAAAATGGTAGAAATGGTATCATTACCCCCAAATGCATAGAGGATGAAATCCTTGGAGAAGTCTAGGTTGATGAGAGTTGGTGCTTGAGAGATGGCTTCTTTGATTGCTTCAAAACTCTCCTTGCCTTCTACTGTCCATTTGAAAGCCATGCTTTTCTTTAACATCTTGGTGATGTGCTTGACAAGGGCTACAAAATCTAGGAGAAACCTCTGAACAAAATTTATTCTCCCCAAGAAACTCTGGAGGGCCTTCTTGTGGCTTGGCAATGGTAGTGCTCTTATGGCTTCGACTCTTTCCGAATCAATTGTTAATCCTTCTTTGAAGACAATGTGGCCAAGGAGCTTTCCTTCATGGGCTAGAAAAACACACTTTTTAGGATTCAAGGAGACTTTAAATCTTCTACACCTTTGGAACACTTGTCTCAAATGAAAGAGGTGGTCTGCTGTATTTTTTGAAAAAACAGTGATATCATCAAGATATATCAGTACAATGTTGTTAATCAAACCTTTGAACGCCATGTTCATTTCTCTTTGGAAGGTAGCTCCAGCATTGGACAACCCAAATGGAATTTTCCTATATGCATAAGTTCCCCATTTAGTTGTAAAGGCTATCTTGAACTGATCTTCTTCATTCACCATAACCTGATTATACCCTGAATAGCCATCAAGTAGTGAAAACCTCTCGGAGCCAGCAACAACTTGTAAAATCTGCTCCATGGAAGGAAGTGGATAATGATCCTTGAGAGATGCTCTATTCAAATCTCTAAAATCAACGCACAATCTGATCTCTCCACTCTTCTTTCTAACTGGAACTAAGTTGGAAACCCAACTAGAATGCTTGATTGGGAATATGATTCTTGACTCAATCAACTTGTTCAATTCCTTCCTCATGAGAGGTTCCATGTGTGGATTGATTGGCCTTTGTTTCTGCCTGATGGGCTTAGTATTTGGATCCAAATCAATGGTGTGCTGAGCTAACTTGGGATTGAAACCTTTTAAATCTTCGTAGCTCCAAGAAAACACATCAAGGAACTCTTGACATAGTTGTATGAACTCATACCATTTTTGTTCAATTATCATCTTTCCAATTTGCAATGGTTTGTTCTCTTCCACTAGGATGGATACTGAATCTTCTCTCTTAACCTGAATGTTTGTTTTCTCTTTCCTAAACTGATCATTGGGATTGAAAATGGACTCCAAAGTGATAAGTCCCTTGGGAAGCTTGTTAGTTCTCAGCTGTACCACTTGGTCACCATACTGTTGTTCCAATTTTTCCTGATTTTTAGCTAAGAACTCAGCTTCTTCTTGTAAGAAATGGATGATTTTCTGGTCATTCTCAAACACTTGCTAACTTACATTGTTATCCGGCACTAAAGGCCTCACAATCACATGGATGTTTGGTTGTACCTTATCTTTTTGAATGCTCCCCACAACGTCAAAGGCTGCCCCAACTGTTGTAAGCTTGTCAACAGCTTGGTTCTCTTTCCTAGGAATTGATTTGATGCAAAAACCCTCAAAATCTTCAATGGGGTCCCACACCCTGTTCTTGTAGCACTTGAGTAGATTATTCTTGACAGCATGCTGCCCCTTAACTTGGTTTACAATCAATTGACTATCACCAAAGACTTGCAAGTTATTTATTCCTCTCTTTATTGCCCAATACATCCCTTGCACCAAGGCTTCATATTCAGCAGTGTTATTGGAGCATGCAAACTGAAATCTAAAACCTGAATAGTAATTTACTCCTTGAGGTGAAATAAGCATAGCTCCACCTCCTGCACCTTGTCTACTCCTTGATCTATCAAAAAATAGCTTCCATACCTCATTATCATCCTTGTGGTTTGGCTTGGTGATGCTAGGAATGGGATGATCTTCTTGATGTATGCAATAGACCCCTAGCTCAGATTCTTCTACTTCTTGATAAGGATCAAAAGCATGCACCTTGTTTGCCCATTCATCAAGAGTTAGATCCGGGATGCTTCCAAACTTGGTGTCAGCTTCATCAGTGCTTGGGTGATCTTCTTGATCAAATGTCGAACAGTTGGCATTGATCTGACTTGGAGTGTAGGGCTCAATGTGGAAGTTTGCAATAGGTTCCGATCTGATTGTAGCTTTGGTTCCATACCTCGTTCTGAACAACATGTGTGACCAATCAGCAAATAAATATCCTCCAATCTTGGCTATGAAATCTCTTGACAAACATAGGGCAAAGAGTGGTGGAAGGTCTATAACTGATACATCTTGTAAAACAACAACATTTGGACATGCATACAAGGTAAGACTCAAGTTTCTAATCACCCCAACTGTTGTTACTACTGTCCCATCCAACTACACTACTCCTTTGGATATGGTTTCATATTGAAGTCCTAGTTGATTAGCTATTTGCTTGGGCATCACTGAGCTACTTGCCCCAGAATCAATCATGTAATTGTGCACTAATTGGTTTCCAATGATTAATGAGACATAAAAAGGAGGGGGCTTCAACATTTTACCTTGTTGTCCTCCATGATTCCCTTCAGGATGGGCAACATTTGTGAGAACCTTCTCTTGCATTTGGACTTGCTGATTCGAAGTTGGCCAGTCCTTCATGGCAACTTGTAGCAAATCTCTCTGGCTTGGGATAGATAGGGATTCCCACATTGATATATTTACATTTGTCTTCTTCATCTGATCAATGATACTAAATGGTGATGAAGGATCTCTTTGTTGTCCCTTGGTTTGCATATTCATCCCTTGCATGTGGGCAGCAATAACTGGTATTTGAGTTGGTCTAGGAGCTGTTCTTGGCTGCCCTTGTGCATTTACAACTGGATTTTGTTTTCCAACCATTTTTGGAGCCATAAAAGGTTGTGGATTGGTTGGAGCTAATGGTTGTTCTTCACCCAAATTCCTTCTTTTTGACCTTGTGTTGGCTACAACACCTTGAGAGACTGTTTGATTTATGCCACAAAAATCCTCTGCCTACTAGTTCACAAGTGTGGTGTCATTTGGAGCTGATTGCTGCTGGAATGTTTCTTGTTGTTGGTTGTTTCCTTGACTGCCCTCACCCTCCACACCAGTAGTTATCACCATTAATGCTTGATTCAAGGCACCGTTAAAGCACATAGATTGGTTATGAGGTTCATTGCATGGGAAACACCAATCATACTCTTGAGCTATATTGTTTTGTACTGGCACTAATGCTTTAGATGCAGATGTAGCATTGGGATTATAGGGCTGAAATGGTTTGTTGGTAGCAGGACTTTCTTGATTTAGATTTACAGCTAGATTGGGTGGTCTATGAGGTTGATATGGCTTCCTGTTAGGCTGAGCTTGAGGCTGTAAGGAAGGTCTAAAACCTTGAGCTTGCTACCTTTTGAGTGTAACCAGCTCATTACCTAGATTTTTCAATTGCTTCATGACTTCTTGAAGTTCATTTGAGGCACTAGAAGATGAAGTGGAAGCTTCACTTGAATTCTAATTTCTAGGAGTGGGAATAGAAGCTAAATTAGGTTCTTGATTAGTTTTTGGGCTCTCTAAACTTGGAAACAATGGCATGGGAGGTCTAGGGGCTAGTTTGCCAGCTTGGATCAAACAATTTTCAGCTCTAATGGCAATGTTATAAGCAATGGGGATAGTTGTGCCTCCCATGAACTGAATTAACATAGAAATATCAGAATTTAGAGCTTTGAGATAGTAAAGAAAAGCACCTTCTGTTGTTGGCCTAAATGCCACTAGAATTCTCTCCCAAGTCCTTTGAAATCTGAAGTTGAAATCAGTCAGCTGCTCATTGGGATCTCTCTTGATGGTTGTCAGTTGCTCCAAAAGAGACAAGTTGTCTCTCTTCTCTCCAAATTTCTCATGAAGTGCTACACATAGCTGGTTCCAATTTTGAATATAACCTGAGGTAAGGCTTCTAAACCATTACAAAGCCTTCCCCTTGAATGAAGATGCCAGCAATTTGACAGCAACTTGCATCTCATTGATTTCATGAATTGCACAAAGGTTGGCAATGTCTTTAACATGATCACCAGGAGTAGTCTGATTCTCTCTAGTGAAGTATGCAATGTTCTTCAAGGCTGTAATTGGAATTGGATTTTGTGCATTAAGAGCAAGTGGGCTGCTGCCATTGAAATTGACATAGGGGTTGTTTTGTGCCATTCTAATTGGCCTTAGAACCCTTGTCGATTGAATGAAAGGCCTACCAGGTGGAGGAGTTGAGAGAGTTTTGTTTGGTGGAGATGGAGACCTTTGGATTCTCCTCCCACTTTGCCTTACTCTTGGAGATAATTGTAGATATTCAAACAACGCCTCTTCTTCTCTAGCTCTTGACCTTGTAGTGATTCTTCTCATGATTTTTTAGGTCTGCACTGCTAAAACCAGCTGATTCTTCTTCCTTGGAGTCGCTAGATGTGAAATTTATAGCTCTTTTAAGCAAGAAAATTACAGCAGATGCACATCAACTTTGCTGCAATGAAAATGATACCTCTAAGGTCCCACCAAGTGTGCCAAAACTATTGTTGCAAATCAGCAGCACCCCTTGGATGTTGATCAAATTTATAGTTTGATCATACTAGCATCTAGTGTGATTGAACAACATTGAATCCTCTTCCCAAGTGTGGGACTTGTCAAATGGAAGAGAAATCTCCAGGTGAGAGGCTGGTTCCTCAAACTCCTCTAATCAGATCTGTTATTTGCACAATTGCAGAGGTTTGAATCCTAATCCTACTCTAAATTCCAAGGAGACAGAGATAGAAAGTGTAAAAATTGAAACTAAACTAATAGGTGATACACCAAAGGAGTGGAGAACACTTCTTGTTCATGTAAATTGACACAATTTCATAAAATGCAACATGAAGCATCATACACAGGATGATAAGATGTAATTAGAGGTCCGAAATGAAACAAGACAATACAAATAAAGGATTGAAAATCGATCACAGAGTCTGCACTATCATTTTCACTGTCAAAATCCTTACATTTACAACATCAAAGAGGTAGAAACCTATTAAAATGATGAAGAAGGTCTGATACTTGCAAAAATCACTTGTTGAAGGTGAAAGAAGAAGCTTGTTGTCCCAAAAAAATGTTCAACCAACAAAAAATGAGCCAAATCTGTCTTTTACAACGCATGGGTCGAGCCCAGGAGAGAGAAAACGTGTAAAAAACGTGGGATCCATTCCCCATTGAATGAAGATGCATTAAAATAGCATGGGTGTCCTTACAGACCCATGCCCTGACATTTTTGGCCATGCTGAAGAAGAATGCGACCCATTTTGCATTAAAACTGGTTGTTGAAATGTCATTTCTAGTCATTACCACATGCCAGAGATGTTTCTTTATTTTCTCTCTCTAAACTGAACCAAAATTCAAAATTGACCCCGCAATCATGTAGATAATTTCACCAAATTTTCATTGATATAAAGAATGTGAAAATCCGAGCTCTGGATTGAAAGATATGGCGATTTGAAAATTTAGGGCAAAAATAGGCCAAAATCGGATCGGCAGGCAAAAAGTTTGAATTTTTACCCATTTGGTCTTTGGAATTTTTTTTTCAAATTTTCCCCACGCTCCACCACTCTAGGTGCCATGTGGCACGTTCTGATTAGCTGTGGGCCCTCTAAGGAAAAATTTCCCACAAAAACTCCGCTGAGCCATAACTTGAAAAATATGAGTTAGGAGGAAAAATTTACTTTTCTGGAAAGCTGAGAGAGAGCTCTATCCAATGGTGCCATTTCTAGAAGGTTTTGAGTGCCTAGAAAACAAAATATTTTGACTGAGGCACAAGAGAAGGATAGATGTAAAGGAGTTAGTGACAAAATGAGCAGGGGGCACATTTGGGATAACACATATTACAACATTTACCCTTAGTTTTACACTTAGTTCTTAACAAACTTTCTTCTTTAAGTCACATCATGCACCACCTTACTTGGTTTAAAAAGAAATCTTCTTAATAAAAGATACTCTCCTTTACCTGAATAATAGGATCAACACCTCTTTCTCTCTTCCTTATCTTCTCATCCATCTTTGGGCATTCATATATCTCGTGTCCTACAAATCTTTGACACTTATAACACTTTCCTACAAATTGCTCTTTGTTATTTGTCCAATTTCTGTGAATAAAACTCATCTTAGCTCTCATTATTTTTGAGTTTCCTCCATGCCTACCAGCCTAATCATAATAAACTCCATCATCATTTCCGTCTTCTCTTCCCAAGATGGCCTTCTCTCTTCTCTTACATGTACCATCTTGTCTTCCTTTTGCAATTACTCCTCAAAACAATATTTTCCTCTTTTCGAGAATCTATTGCATGCTTTACTACCAAATGATGTAGATTCTAATCACCTTTAAACTTCAAACTAGTTTTTTCCTTCAATTCAAGAATATAAAATCAAACAAATGTTGAATTCATCAACCTATCACACTTATCTAATCATTGGATCATTTGAATAGACCTAATGCCAATTCAAATCAAACATCAACTGAAGAAAAATCAATTCAAAAGATTGAATTTTCTTACCTTCTCCAAGACTTCCTTGTTAAACCTTCTCAAGCAAATGCTCTTGGTGAATCCATGGTTAGAATGATCTATAGATACCCAAGATAAAAAAAAAACAGTTCTAAGAACCCTTTTGGCTCTTGATAGTTTGTGTCAAAGTTCATAGCTCAATTCTTTTATTAGATCCCTTTTTGTAGCCCCTCTACTTCTAGGCCTAATACATCTCCTTGTAGCCCTCCTTTAAAGGTTATTCTAACCTAAATTTTTCACCAAACGTTCATTTCATAAAGTAAGGACTATTTGGGATACCCATTTTCCCTTTTCTCCTATTTCTAGAATCTCATGGCACATTTTTGTAGGAAACATTGTCCAAAACTGATTGTCTCAGTATATATTAGCCCTCTTAGGTTGGGTCAATGATTGTGCTCAGAACTATCAAGAACTAGATAAAATATGTGATGCTTTAGGCCTTATAACCTTAAAAATATTTGAGAGGGAGTTTCCAAGATTATACGTTTAAATTTTCACTCCTTTCCTCAACCTTTACACCTCTATCTTGTTGTATTGACCCTTTCTAGGAAACTATGTGTGGTATAGTCTTCTTTAACACTAACTTTTAGAAGAAAATAAAATAAATGAAGTCCTTTATCCCTCAATACTTTTAATTTTTGTTTATTAGGGACAATCAAGGCATGCCTTTTTTAATTTTTAACCTTGTCTCCATTGTAAAGCCTTTGATTTCCTTTTTAGCACCTCGTTCTTTGTTTACCAATACACACCTACATGTTTTCCTTTATGACTGTCATGTCTTCCTACTAACCAGGATGGTTTCAAATATTCTATTCACTATATTCCATCAAATTAGGACTTCACAAGACTTACTTGAAAATCTCAAGCTTTATTTCACTCTCTAACTCCCTCAAACCACTATTGCTCTCAAAACCCTTATGAAGGTTTCTCACAAACCCGGAAGATGAAATTTTGTCATAAAATGAAAACAACTTGACTTCAAGTCATAATAATTCACTCAGAGCCTTACCTCAAACTCCTTCACATTTATTCTTTACCAGTAATGCTCAAAATATCTCCCAACTTTGAATATGGTAATAAAATCCATTTTTCTACCCTTTTAGGGTCAGCGGTTCTCTGATCTATAATAGTTTATAGAAGTAATTATTTCTCAAATTTTCCTTATAAATGCCTCGCTAGAATGTAAGGGTCTAGAGATGATTAATATTTCCCTCTCAATTAATTACTTGAACCTTCTAAATAGGCTCTTCCTTCAATACCTACAACTTGATCTTAAATGATCTCCTCATTATCTTCTATAGGAATAAATAATGAATTCAAGATTGTATCCATAAAAAAAAATCATAAAACCTCACAATCATCAATTAAAATACATAATATAAAGCATCTTACAATTTTTAACCCTTCATACACATTGCTGAAGGAGTGAAGGACAAAGACCTGGAAGGAATTCATGTGCATCAAATAGTTTCACTTCACCAAAGTGTAGGAGTTGCGAGATTGAAGCAAGCAAGCTTTGTAAAGCAATGTGCATGCATATGAGAGCTCAAGATTAAAAAAATGGAGTAGAATGGAATTTCTTAGCTTGGCTTAGGATTCTCATAGATCAAAGGAGGTGAGTACAAATAGGGGAGTGAATGTGTAACTCCCATGTAACAGAAGATTCCTCCATAATGGAGATGAGGATTTACTTTCCCAAATGGGAATGTAAATCCTATGACACACTTACATATATGATAGATTCTATAAGAGAATATGTCATAATTAAGATGACACCTAGATCCATGTCCACCTAAGTGAGATGACTCACCTGGTGAGGTGGAATAACACTAAATAAGTGAAGAAAAATACCACCTACACCAACAACCCCCCTTCATCATAACTTAGGAAGAGGCGGAAAGTCGTAAATGAGAAATGGGTCCCAAAACAAATCCTGATGAGGTACCCATGTACAAGAAACTCTCGAAAAGTGGAGTAAAAGGAGAAAACTCAGTGGGAAAAATCTCCCCCCCAAAAGAGAGACAAGTCCACTCTCCAATCTAAGAAAGCTTCCAAGGATGGGTCCTAGCCATAGACGATCATGTAAAGGTACCCATGTACAAAGAGGAAATCTCTCAGAAAGAAGAAGAAGAGAGAAGAAGAGGGAGACGAGAGGAATGCATAAGATGCCATGGATGAATCTGAACTCTACAGCTCTAGGAGGTCTCCTAGAAGAATGTCGATGACAAGATCCGCTACCTCTGGACTGAAGAAGAGCCACCTACACCGAACTGTGTGCCTACCCTTTGGAATGACAAAAATGATGTGTTAGAAGTCCACCCACTCTGTGAAGGAAACTAAAGGTAGTAGCACAAAGATATCTGAGTCTGGTCCATGAAAGTGTGACATAGGTCTAGCAAGTTAGCACAAAGGAACCGAAGGTAATGTCACGAGTGCATAACTATCATAGTGTGAAGAGTGAACACCCATAGAAAGGATGTCCAAGTGATGGGAAGGTAATAGAACCCCCACAATAGAAAAGGGATCCATAAGAAAGGGTGGATTAATGAAGGTCTCCGGAAAAGTGGAAGTGGTATGAGTCCCAGAAGGGGCACTCCCAACAACAGAGATAATGAACTCCTCTGAAATACCTGTAGATGGATGACAAACCTGTAGTACATCACAAGTGTACTCTATGAAAATATGACTAAGGTTAGGCAGATACTCATCCCAATGAGGGGGCTCAACAAATAAAAGAGTGATATCTAATAGGTATGAGTCATCCAATGAAGGTAAAGGAGCAGAAGGGGCCTCACACACTGAAGGTGGAAAAGAGGCAGGTGTGATGACTGTATGATACTGAATAGGAGAATTCTTGATATCTGATGAGATGTGGGATGTGTCAACACTCTCTGGAATAGTGATAGAAGGAGGAGAAGAGTCCTTTGTAGTACTCTCGACATCAAAATTGGGTGCATAATCCTCATCATCAGAAGTAGAACCAAGTGATTCTATGTCAATGGAACTGTCATCACATGAAGAATAAGAGGAGACCACTAGATCAACATCAACAACAATGGCGGAACTATGTGAAGGGTCTCCATAAAGGGACTGAAGAATGCTTCAGACATGGTGGGGAGGATATGAGTCTACCACGTGAAACCAGAGAGATCTGGAGACATGCATCATCAAGTGACCAAAAACATGGTCACAAGTGTCAAGGAATTCCTCTAGATGACAATGATCAGTGGGTACAGGAACTGGCCCATGTAAGAAGGGTGAAAGACCCTCGTGAGCAAAGTAATGTTCCATGGAAGCATGCCAAGCTGAATAGTTCTCTCTCCCAGTAAGAAGTGGTGGAGGCTGTAAAGTGATCCTACAATACTCAAGTCTAGAAAGATCACCCTCCATGATGCATAATCAAAAGTGCAAGGTGCACAAAAGCAAGACGTCAGACTCAACCGATAATACTTCTGCATGTAAAAACCCAAGAGTACTAGTGAACCCCCTAAAATGTGGCACTTTATAAAGTAGTGCATTTACAAAAACTAACAATTTCATCACGTAATGTGTGAGAAATCATGTAACTTTGACTAAAGAAGTGCTCAAAAGTGAGCAGCGAGTCAAAAGTTATAGCAAAAATATAATTCCCGCAACTGATGGAAAATGCCAATGAACTTTGCAAACTGATTAAAAAAGTGTCTGAAATGGGTGCGAAGGGTGTTGTGTGGGTACTCGTTGGAAATGGCATAAAATTTTAAGAAGGGTTTGTTTTTCTTATGAGGGGGGATTAGCCTCCTTCTAACCCCAGACCTCACCCTTCGTCCTTGACATGTGTAGAAAGGGCATTAATATAAGCAAAATTAGAGATTTAAAATTATTACAATGCCAAAAGTGAATGTTTTACCTCAAAAAATTAAAAATGAGGGATTGTTTTAACCTCCAAACAATGTCTAAAAGGGAATGGAGGTGCTATGATTGAGATTTTTGATGGCTCTCCATGGCCAGTTGGCTGAGGAGAAGCACAAGCCGTTCGAGCCAATGTTGAGTTGGTGCTAGGTGTTGGATGCAACAAGAGCTGGATGAGGGTAGGATTCTCATGAAGCAGTTGAAGGTGTTGGGCCATGTGTGCAGGTTTGTAATCGTGAAATAGTCTAAGAAAATAGGATGAGCTAAGGCCACGTGTCATTTACCAACAGAAACATTGAAGTAGTAGCGAACGGTCAAATGTTTATGGGAATCCACATGTCTCCACATCCACATAGGCTTAGTAGATTAATGTCCATGGGTAGAGATCCCTTTGCACATCTAGAAGGAAGTGGCAAGGGGAGTTGTAAGCATGGAATCTGAGTTGAGCAAGGTTCGGCACCGAGTCTATTTTGTAAAAAACCACCAAGTGATTAGTCAATGTCATTATAAATGAAGCCACGTATTAGCATGATTTGAGAGGTCTTAGACTCGTGGTGTAATGACAAAGCTAAATGTCAGGTGTAATCCACTGCATGTAAATGAAACCTGAGTTGTTTGAATGTAGAAAGCTAGAAGGAGCTCACACAATCAAAGGTCTGAGAAAACAAGGTAGAAAACTTGAACCATGGAAAAATTTAGACCACGTAGGGCAGCGAGCAACTCAAACTAGAAGAGTGCACAAATATGTAGGGTCAAGCTCAAAAGTGTGACCAAGATACTGGGTCTATGCCACGTGTAGATTGTAACCATTCACTACAAGAGGAAGTCTCGAGCTGGTAGACCAAAAAACTGAGCTGATCGTTGGAGATGCACAGCCCGAGCTCATAGCAAAAATGATCTCCAAAGGAAAACCTGAGTCATAAGGCCAAGCAGTGGAGTGTTGGTGCAATGAAGAAGAACCATGAACCAATGTTCCAACCAAGGCATGGGAAAATGTGAACACATGTGAAATAAACTTCAATGTTGACCTAATATCACAGAGTGAGCAGGAGACGTGAGCACGGTATCTCAAGCAAGGCACAATGGTCGAATCAGTTTTGAAAAATCAACAACAAGAAATGAAACCAATACAATGTAGAGTACGAGCCTTGAGCTAGGTAGAGATATAGGTAATGAGTTGGCTCCTACAACACATTAAACCTGAAACAAACACCCACAATAATCTCAAAATATGCAAGTAAAGAACATGCAAAAGTGAGAGATTGCACAAGCAACTACATGGTGGAGCAACGATGGTGAGCAACGTGATTTTGGTAACCTCTTCTTTGATACCATGAAGGAGTGAAGGATGAATACCTAGAAGGAATTCACGTGCATCGAATAGTTCCACTTAACCAAAGTTTAGGAGTTGCAAGATTGAAGCAAGCAAGCTTTGTAAAGCAATGTGCATACATATGAGAGCTCAAGATTCAAAAAATGGAGTAGAAAGGAATTTCCTAGCTTGGCTTAGGCTTATCACAGATCAAAGGAGGTGAGTACAAATAAGGAGTGAATGTATAACTCCCATGTAAGAGAAGATTCCTCCATAATGGAGAAGAGGAGTTACTTTCCCAAATGGGAAAGTAACTCCTATGAAAAACTTACACATATGACAGATTCTATAACAAAATCTATCATAACTAAGACAAAACCTAGATCCATGTCCACATAAGTGAGATGACTCACCTGGTGAGGTGGAATAACAATAGATAAGCGAAGAAAAATTCCACCTAAACCAACAATTGCATGTATAGATTTCACCGATCATCATAATGCTGAAAATCACTTGAAAATGTTACAAAGTTGTCTATATACAAAATTTCCTCCTTCAAACTCTCTTGTAGCTCCTCTTTCAATTTGTGACCATTCAAATGATGGATCAAAATAGTTAAAATCAAGCTTAGATATTCTCACATAATCCTTTATAACCAAATCTTGGCCTCTAACACCCTTTAAATTACATATTTTGTCTTTTATTATAACATTAAAAGACTCAACTTAGTCTAGAACCTTAGGACCTAAGAAGTAGGTCACAACCATGAACTTATTAGGACTTCTAGACCTCAATAGGACCTCCCGCAACCTCATTACATGTTGGTATGCTCCAATATCACATCAATACAAGCCAAAATGCCTTCTAGATTCAAATTGGTAGTTTTGGAGGGAAATTAGTAAATTCAAATTTGTGAAGGTCTTGAACAAAAATAACACACCTAGGTGAACCTAGATGATCTCCTAAACCTATAAGCACACTGAGAAAGATAAAATTTATTTCAACCATATTTATAAGCTAGGGTTGATACTTATGCATCATAACTCAAAATCATGGTCTTGTTCCTTAGCCCATTCAAAACCCTTACTCTTTGTGTCCACTGTGTGTAGAGGATCTACAATAGTGGAGAAGCCCATAATTAAATTCCTCATGTATTGTACTACTTCCACAAAACTCCTAGTCTCTTTGGATCTTATTGGCATTTACTAATTGGTGATGTCTTCCACCTTCTTTGGATTCACTCGTAGCTCTCCTCCTCCAACCACATGCCCAAGATAAAGAAGTGATTGTTTGGAAAATTTGCACTTATCCATGTTACGTAGCAATTGTTTCTCATTGAGAACTTACAAGACTTGCTGCAAATGTGTAAGATGTTCTTCCCATGTGGTAATAAAAATAAAAATATCATCCAAATATACAATGACACATTTATCTATGAATTCCCGCAATACGTCATTCATAAATCTCATAAATTTAGTGGGTGCATTACATAAACCAAATGGAAGTACTAACCACTCATATAAACCTTGTTTTATTTTGAAGGAAGTATTTTATATATCCTCCTCCTTCATCCTGACTTGGTGATAATGAGATTTAATATCCAATTTTATGAAGAAATTTTCTTGTTGAAGATCATCTAAGAGATTATCTATGCATGGGAGTGGGTATATTTTCTTAATGGTAATATTTTTCAAAGCATGATAGTTAATGCACATTCTCCAAGAACCATCCTTCTTTGGCATCAACACAATAGGAAAACCACATGGAAAGGTTCTTCGGCATATCACCCTTTGGTCTAATAGATCATGGAGTTGTTTCTTTACCTCTGTACTCTCCAACAAGGATTTCCTATACAACCCGATATTTAGTAGAGGGTATTATGGAAATATTTGAATCTCATGCTCTACTTCTCATTTTGGTGGTAACCAATTGGGAGTTTGGAACACTTTTTGAAAATATTGAACTATGGTATCCAAATCCGTCATCCCTTAGTTTGAAATATTTAAAATTTATACCGCATCTTACTTATCTTTCAATAAAAGTAAAAAAACTTGATTATGATTTGCATGAATTAGTCTCTTTACTTTTTTAGTACTTACCATAACAAGTTTTTACTTATGCTGGTGTTCCTAGATGTTGCAACTGACTCCATCATTTACCCATCTATATCATTTCTCCCTTCTCGTGAATATAAAATCCCTAATATATAAGTAAGGACTCCCAAAAACAACATCAAATGCATCAAGGGTAATTACATCAGCTTGTAATACATCTTGTAGACACTAAAATTAGGTCACACTCCCCTCGGCCCCTCGATAAATAAATACCTGGAACACACCCACCTAGCCATGGCCCCCTTCACCCCACTATAAAATTAATTTAATTAGTTAAATTAAATTAATTCATTATCTTCACAATATTTATTATTTAAATATCCTAATTGAGATAATGCCCACATATCCACCTCATTTAGCCACCTCATCCTAAGACCTATTCTTAGTAAGTTGTCATAACTAACTAAGACTTACCCAAACCCTAAAAATCAATGCCTACATTCCCTCTAACCACATTCCCACATGATAGAAGGAAGCTTTGAGTCGAATCCGCGGTGTAAAAATGAAACAAGATTCTAGAAAATCAAGGGGATCTACCGAGTTTAGTAAACCTTGGAAATCTCACCCTAACCGAGGCCGACTACACTTAACCACGGCCGGTTAAGCTCGAACCACCATTGGTTACCTTTTAAATCCCAAAATTACCTTATTTCGAGGTTGGCACATTGTTTTAGAGGGTTGGCACATTTTTGAGAAAGAGAGAGATCTTTTGAGAAAAAGTGATGAAACTAGAGTTGCATGCAAGAAGAACCACCATCCATACAAGCACTAGAACACCCATAGCTAACAGATGAATTAATCACATAGCCACCTACCTTCACAAGAGCATCCAGAGAAGAGCTAGCACTACACCAAGTCCATTTGGTCACCCATCATTATCATCTAGGCATCAAGCTCATACAAATGGTAAGTCTATTAACTTGCATTGTTTCCTTGTCGTTTGAGTAGATTCTTTTACATTTGTTATTAGTTTCCATTTTCATTCCTATTCCCCACCATTTTGTCTCCATGAAAAATTAACCACCTCTTTACCTATACCATTGAACTATCCATACCCAAATTTTCATCATTCCTGTGCATGTCCAAGATCCATAGGAATATCACCATTGCCATTCCACCTTCATCTAATCCTGGATCTGTCACCCAACCAACTTTTATTGAGCTTCCTATACCCCGACCATACCAACGCCATTCACCCATAACCATCGCCAGTTAATGTCAACAAACGTCACTCTCTGTGTCTTTTTCCAAAAACCCAGATCAGATCCTAAGACCTCTACCAAATACCTTCAACTACCTAAAACCTGACCCTGACCAATAACAGTATCCTGATGGTGACCTTGACCTTCAGATTCAATCATAGCCTATCCTGTTGTGAATGAATTTTCTTATTGTAGATGAATGAGATACCTAAATAATTTTTTACCACAATAGTATTTAATTTATTACCACCATTAAGATGTTTTAAACAGTGGATTGACAGCCTTCTAGGAAGTACCACACTTCCAGGATCTAGCACACGCTAGGCAGTCCATAGTACATATTGTTTAATTTTTATTCAGTGGTCTTGTATTCCATTTCAGGTAGTTCCTCCAAGAAAAAAGGAAGCTCTCACGATTAGCTATGGATTCAGAAGTCATATGCGCACAACAACCTATAAACCAGCATTCCAATAGGTATTCATCCTACGCCCGTTACCCTTATCTGTTTTTTCATTTTCAAAGAAATGTCTAAGAAACAGGTGAAACATTTTGGCACGCCTAATGGGACCCATTCGGGGTTCCCTACATTCATTCATTCCTAGGTGAAAATTATATGTTTTTTTCCTTTCTAAAAGGTTCTCACAACCCCATGCTTTCCTTACTGTTGTCAAAGTAATGATAGGACAAATGGTTTTATCCTATGTTGTTGGCACCCTTGCGTATCAAAAATTAAATGAAAACTTGATATGAACATGTAATCACAGTATCGTGAATAAGCTAAGGATAATCTCCTTAGATAAGAACCCTGCTAATCCGTGATCTATCTTAGTGATGAACTGTTTTCACTAAGGTGACATTACGTCATTTGTAATGTTGTATGTCATAGAATCTTTGGTGTAAATTTAAGCCTTGAAAGTTATTTGCAATGTTGTTGCTTATCTCTATTAAATTGTTAGCATTATAGTTTTTATAACTAAGTTATGTTGAGGCTTTGACAATTTTGATAGTTCACTTAGCGACTTAATTTGGAATGTGATCAAGACTTCCTGTTGGTTTATAATAAGTCTTAAACCAACCATTTGATAATCTACCCATTTGATGACTAATGCCATCATGATCATATTTCCAGGGATAAAAGGGCTATAGTCGTCAGTCAAGGACTTAACTATTATGAATTAAGGGCATCTACTCCTTCGAGTATACATGAACAACTTCTTGATCAATGTTAGCATTGTATATTTATACATACATACTTATGCATATATATATATATATATATGTGAATATGTATATATACATATACATATATATATATAGATTTCAAAAAGGGGGACAATCTAATCCTAGTGGATGGTTCTAAACCTAACATACAAACCTGTTACTTGCGAAGCTAGAAGTGAACATAACCTTTGCTATTTGAAAAGGGTGTGTGAAAATATTTAGTGTTGTTAAGCCTTAACATATAATGGAATGGCATCTGAGATTTTTCTATGGCATAAAATATTGTTTGGTCATTAAAAATGATATAAATCTAAAGTTGCCCAAATTCAAATGGTTGATGAGGTGGACAACCACCGCTTAATATATTGTACTTCAGTCCCTTAATTGTTTATTGATTGACTCCACCAACTGATTTTGGAGTGAAGTATTTTAGTTAAATTTAAATCACCTTGCATGGCATGAAGTAGGAGTTGCTAAATTTAAAGGAGAGCTAAGAATAGTTGGTGGCAAAGCTCCATTAACTCTACATTTAATGTCTTTTAATGCTCATCTTCCTCGGGAAGTGTGAGGAACGGTTTGGGGGGAAAAAGGAAGTTTAGTTTTGGGTATCGATTCATTTCATTACATGAAATTCGAAGAAGCTCTGCATGCAAAGTGGAACTATGTGTTGATGTGAGTTTGCATGGAGAAAACAACAGTTGAGTAGTTGGAATAGCAAGTTCCTAGACTCATTAAAATATCACGGGAAATTTGTGATCTGTTGAATGAAGGAACTCGTTTCAAAGGTTAGGGATCTTCTGAAGAATCGTGAAAGTTTTTGCAAGAAAATAAATCACCAGTGTGACAGGCATGATACGCTCTGAACTTTTCATAATTTCTTGCTTTATTTAGTGATTTCACAAAAATAACCTTGTATTGAATGATTTTCTGTTTGAAATCTCTGAGATGAAGAATCGTTTAATATTGCTCTGTGGAATTTGAATTGATATGGATTCATGATATATGTTGTTAAAATTAATTAACTAAGTACAGAATCTAGTAAGGATGATTATCGTTAAGAAAATAATATGATCTTGAAATATTAAAGACTACTGCTGTAATGATTAATGGGTTTGTCTTGATACACTAACATTGCTGAAATCTTATTGCAGCTGAGAAATGACATCTTCCCATACAGTAGAAAACCTTGTTTAATTGTTACCCATCTCTCCATGGATTTGAATAAGTATGGCAAGGTATTGTGGTATGCTGGAAATTGTTCTGTGTGAGTTTTGTTGCAGATGTCTTTTCTTGACCTAGTGTTTGTTGGATATACATAACTGGGTTTGATTCTTTAAATAAATCTATGCCTGTGGATTCATGATGGTCTTGTATGAGGCTTGTCTACACTTATAATCGACCTAGTTTTATTTAAATAAGTATTAGTACTGAAGAAAGAAAAACAACTGAATTTATTATTATCATTGGGTTGTAGATAATAAGGACAGTTGTAATAATTACAAGGTCTACATCTTCGGCCTTGAATAGGTAGTTTAGAATGGTATTTTTGGTCTACTCCAGAGCCACTATGATGGCTTGGCTGAATCACTGAGTTTTCTAATAGATAACTGTTGTATCTTGTTTACAATTTAAGATTGTATAAGTTCCAGATACTTCATTCTATTATATCATGTTGATCTCCTTGTTGTTTCGTTAATAATTCTGGAACTATTCCGACTTCTTCAGAGTTTAAAGCCAGTTGTGGAAAGGTTATATTGAGATTTAATTACTAATATGGTTAAGTCTAGTTTGTTAAAATCTCGTCACTTATGTTCCATTTTAGCCTCTATAGCAGAAGATGGACATTCTCCTGTAAAACCTTGTATGTTACTTAGTGGGCTAATTTATTCACTACTATTACTAAGCTTGGTTCTTCTTGCAATTCTTGTTGAGATCGAAAGTGATGTTGAATTTGACTAAGAATCTCCATCCTCTTGTAAGAGATGCAGTCCACTGTTTTCCATTAGGAAACCATCTTAGAAAGTGAGCTGATCTTCTAGAGGTTTATGCATTGGATTTTATGGTTGAAAAGTTGTTTTTCAGTTCCTTTTATTGAGCACACCTCATCTCAACATATGAGCTGGTAATAATAGTAGAGTTTGATTTCTTGACCCATTATGCTCTTATCTATGCTTGCTGGGTTTATGTTTTATTTGTTGGAAACTGAATCCTTAAGTTAGGCTGGAGATTAAGGTTGTCCCAAAATAGGAAGACTCTTGGATTCAGGGTTGTAAAGTTGGTAGTATTACCCTCTGTAGTAATTTACATGGTCCAAGTTGTAGATCACATTGTCTTACTATGTGTTCTATTAAGAAACTGGAGGCATCGATTTTGAATGGTAACCCATTCTGGAACAAAATGGTAAGTTATATACTTTTACTCTTATATTAGATGATAACTGGATTCATCCTTTAACTGAGTCCATGAGATGTGACAGATCCTCTCTCGGTGTAATAATTCTGATTTGGATTTGTGGTATCTCTGAAAACCCGGAAGTGACTCTTTCTCTTATAAGAAAATGTACTCAGTTTCATTTATTAATTTTGGGGTTTCCTTGACGTTTTGAAAGTTCCTTATTGACCTTTTTTGGTTGTGTCATGAATTTAGTTCAGTACGATCTAACCTTGTTTAGTAGAATGGGTTAGGAGATCATTCTTAAATTCAGAAGTCATGTGAAGTCTTGACTTACTAGAAAAAGGTGGTTTGCTAGAAGTTGAAATTCGTATTGAGAAAACTCTTGGGATATTAAAAGTTCAGATGAACTGTTTGGGTAAGTAACAAGTATCTTATCTCGTTAACTCATGGTGCCTACTCTCTTCCTGGAGACTTGTAAAGACCTTAGTATCTATTAGGTCTTGATGTGATGAAACCTATCTTAAGAAGGAATTGTGAACTCTTTTCTATTCTTGGAATGCTCATTTAAGTGCTTAAGTTGATGTAAGTATTTATACCCAATTGCTATATGGGGCAGGATGCATACTATGAATGTTCTCTTCCACTTATCCTCAAACGGTTAAATGCTCTAAATATTGTATTTCATTAGCCATATACTTTTGATGTCTTGGTATTATTTCCTGAGCCTTAGCAGTCCTTATGGATTTATGAAATCCTCTTTAGATCTGTTATGAAGAATTGGGTGATTGCTTGAATGTATTCTTGATATTTATATGGTTACTTAATGGTTGAGTAAAATATTTCAGGCATGCAAGTATGGGATTGCATGAATGAAATCTTGTTACTCTTATTCGGTAATCTTTATTACTTATAATTCTTATGTATCTTACGAGTTGTATGGTTGTTTCTGAGTGACTGAAGTAGTTGTATGTAAAAGTAGGTTTGAAATTGATTCCTTCCATGGTTCATTAAATTTCTTGTTGCTGTCACGTTGTAGAAATAATTTTTATCTACTTAAGCTTTGAAATATTGATGCATAAAAATAATATGGGTTATTTTTATGAAATAATTAAGTAGAGTATGTCATTATGGTAAGTTGGTGCTTATCATGCTCAGTTCTTGTGGACTGACTCGTGCTAACAATTTTGTAGATAACAACAGAGAAGGAAGGGTGAAGTATTTAGTATTGTATATTATTTTGATCAAGGAAAGTTTGAAGATATGACTGACTTGAATGTTCTTAAATGAATTACATCTTCTTGGAAATGGGAAAGTCTTTGCTACTAAATATAATTGTTTTATTCATTTAAAAAGAAAGATTTTGGTCATGCTTAAAGGCATGAGTTGAATTTATCTCATAAATGTAATTAAGTCAAATTTCCTGTTGATATATATATATATATATATATATATATATATATATATATATATATATATATATGTTTTGTAAGTGGATGATTTTCGATTGATGAGTTATGAGTCGTAAATCTATCAAGTTAAGAAATCAGCATCTACAATACAATTGTATTAATCATGTAGTAAGTACTATACATATCTTATGTGTGAGGTTCTAGGGAACATATAAGGGACTATTGGATGAACGTTGCCTAAAATATCTTGTTCTAAGTAATTATATGTTAAGCATACTTGGAAATAGTTGAGGTTGCTAATGGATAATTGCCTCATTATAAAGTGCAATATATCAACCTACTTGGAAAGTGGTGATAAGTTCTCGAGAGGTTTTGTATAGAATGTACACAACCAGAAAAAGATATCTAGAAGTAATATTGTCTAATCTTAATGACCGCTGATAAGAAGGCAGCTGGATTAACATGAAACCATGAAAAGGTTATGTTAATCAAATACTTCTGAGCTATGGCTGTTTTATAAACACATGTTAAACTAATTCTTATCAAAGATATAATAATTTATTATTGATCTCTAAGGGAAATCAACTCTAAGTCCTATACAAGGATGCTACACATAAGCTACAAAAAGACGGGCTTATGGTAATCTTACATGACTATACTTTGATTATGGTTTCACTTTTCAGGAATTACAGAATTGGGATAAATTGTGTTATGGAATATTTTTCTCAAAGAGATGGATTGTTTTTAATTAGGGGTTGTTCCATGATGCATCATTATGAGAACCTATGTATGTTGGATACAATGGAAGTAATATGGAACATGCTTACTAAGTTAAAACAACATAACATTAAAATCTCATCCCTAGTTTATACTGATATTATCTCTAAAGAGAATTAGCGAGTGGTATTTTAAAAGGATATGACAAGGAAAGATAAATGGGTAAGTGGATCATAAAAATCTATCATAGAGGCTACCTCAGATTTATCTTACTTGTTGGAGATAGTAAAATAAATGAACGCTCATTACTGAGCTACAATTAGGTAAAGGGATGTGCTTAAACTGAAAGGACAGTTGGCATTGATAGTCTATGGCACTTAATTCAAGGAATGAATCATACCTAAGTACTTAGCTTCATATAAGTACATACCCCTAGAATATGAAATAAGAAGCATTAGCCTAAATGTTAAAGCCGAGATAGTTTTGAGACTGTAATAATAGTCATTGACATTGATAGTATTGTTTCCATCAATGGTTAACATGGGTATGAGATATTGAAAGGTAATTAAAATGTTATAGAGATTGGGGATCCTAGGATCAACTCAACCCTGACCTTAGGTATGACCCATTCGTCAAGAAGGTGTTGTAAGCCCTAGGTTGTTCTATAATGATTACCTCAAAAACATTAAACACCATGAACCAATATAGAATTCTAGGCGGGTGAACTCACTACATATACTACACAGTCGTATCTCTATGGTGACGATTGTCACCATTAGGATACTACCGTTTAGCATCTGTAATGAGTTGTCTCATCAAAAGAGACTGGATTGTAGTATGGTGTTGTCCTAAGTACAAACCTTGATAGAGTTACAAGACATGTTGGACCTACTAGGTATGCACCCCTATATCAACCTCTGATGGCTATGGGTAGATATGTGGGCGAGTAACAAGGTGAATTGTTACAAGAGCACTTTCTTCCCATAGGCATCATAGGATGACATAGAGGTACGTCTTCATGTAGGTTAAACAATTATTTGTACCTCATTCAAGGCTTATAGCTATTTACATCATTAACATTTGTGAATCCATATAACTGAACAAGTGAATAAGGTGAGATGACAAGATTCCAATGGCGAGTGTGTTGTCATAGAATCGAGCATGGCATACATGACTCAAAAAATTTGTGCAAAGTGGTGTAAGCTGCTGATTATATTGTCAAGATTTCACCATTATCTAAGATGTGAGATACCTGAGGATTTCATAGGTGGAACCCAGGTACACACTTAGGGGTTTTTCACTTATATATCATATCATGTTAAAGGTGAACCAAAGGGATACATTTTATGTATGGCTCGTATAGAGCATTGAGGGAGAATGAGTAGGTTCAACATTCTCTCATACAGCTGCATATGGTTCATGAAAATTATTGGAAATGAATTGCACTAAGGTTTATGTAGATTTAAATATATGGGTATTTAAATCAGCTACATAAATTAAGATTAAAAATAAAAAATAAAAATTCTAGAGGTAAAGTGACAAAAAGTGGATATACTTCAGAGTGAGGCCCGCCCCCACCATAACATACCTGAAACATCTCCTTATAGATCTCCTTCTTCGTAGGAAGCCATCCTCACCAAAAAACTATATTCTATAGTTCATGCGTTAGTCCTTAAATAGCATAAGCTAAACAAACATAATAGAAAAAGCACTCTTAGGATCATATTTTTCTTAGTGTTTCTTCTTGGCTTGCGTTTTGAGGTGAGAGGTCACGTTCTTCATTTTTTCCTTTTTTTCTTGCACACCCCTCATCACAGTTGGTGTATTCCAGCTTCATCTAAGTGTGACTGGACCATATTCTCATCGTTCTCAGAATTCTGGGTCTGATTCCACATCAAATTTCAACTCACAACCATATTTTCTTCATCATTGTTTCAATTTCATAATAATTGGTGTCGGTCCAGTGACCATTATCAGTTACCCTTTGACCATCACCAGTTATACCAAACCGGTGTCGGTTCACTGTCATTTTGGTTAACCCACCCAAAAGGACACCTATTCACCTTCTTTGACTATTTATAGTCCCTATCACTCTTATGATATACATTGACCTTGTAAATCTCATTAGTATTTGGCATACCTATTAGATTTGGCCTTATACTTTATTTTTGACCAACTGTTCACATTCCACAGTGACTGACTGCGGTTACTTGTGACTGGCATTGGTTTACCCTAACCAGCATTGGTTAGCCTGTGTCATTTTCCAGCTGCCATTTTAGCCCCAATTCACCCACCACCACCTATTTATCCTACCTGTGTTGTATTTCTATGTCACTTATAGAAAGCAATCTTACCTCGTTAGTACCTGTTCACATGGTACTGATGCGTTAACAAGCAAGTGCCCTCATATTCCATGCCAGTTGTCAACCACTTCCGCCTAGCCCTTCACCACCTCTATTTTATCACCTGCCATGGATCCTATCCAACCTATCACTATCGCTACCAAAGATGAGGAGTTTGCACAACTCCTTGACCAAAAACCTGTCTCCTTGCAGTTTTATCTTTCCCACTCATCCACTCGAGATGCCTTGGGTCAGTTGATATATGGCATGCCTGTATCTACCCCCTGACTCTCATTCCCACTCTTGCATCATTCCCATCTAGCTTTGCGCTTCCCACATCTACCTTACCCTTGATCATTTTATAGCTAGGTCCTATACCCACCATGACTACCATGTTTGCTACATCCGTTGCACTCGCCACATCCACTATACCTTTTCCAACCACCCAGAACATGATCTCATCCACCCCTATTGTCTCGCATATACTAGTAGCTACACACCACCTCCCGGTCGGTGACCCCTACCACTTTCTTTAAATCATTTTCCTTTCTTATTCCACAGTCCTTA